>VZTJ01002737.1:75118-140871 GCA_013397795.1 Orthonyx spaldingii | reverse complement strand
AAAACAAACTAACAAACAAACACAAACAAGAGAGAGATGAAATATTATAAGCTTGTCTTTCAATTTGCTCAAATGAACTATGAGACTGATTAAGCATGCACTGAAGCCGTAAACCTTCCACTGCTTTAGAAAAACCTTCAGAACTTGGCCCTTATAACCCATGTGAGACGTGTGACAGGCTCAGGTCCTTGCCCCTTTACCAATACTCAATGCTCCCAAAGAAAACCACAAAGGCAGTCCATCATACAGTCAGAGGAACCAGTCTCAGCCTCGTCTAATTTTATGTCAGTGAAACTGCGTCACAGTGCTCCAGAGAGGACAACATGTTCCTTGCATTTTGCTAGAACAGGGCGGATCATAAATTATTTCAGGGCATATTTTCCCTTGGGTAAATGCACTCTCCAGTAATATTCAATATACTTGAGAGCATGCTGCTGCAGCTTGGCAAAATGAGTAGGAACACCAACTCACTCACCTATTATTTTATGTAAAACAGCTCTGTATTTGCAATTACCAGGATAAGTGACAGGACAGTACCCGACTGGGACAAGCGAAAGCTGCTGAGATTAATCAAGTGTTCCCATGGCAAGAACTGTTCTGAAGTACATGCCAGGTTTGAAAAGAGAAATCCTTTGTGTCTTATTTGTTTGTTACCATACAATATGTGGTTTCCCTCCACTCCTCTTTCTGATTTTGACAAGTGGATGCTTTGAAGAATGAAAGCTGAAAACATCTACTTCTTCTACCACAAGTACATTGAGTGTTTATGATGTCAGGTTTAACTCTATAGTGAACACTAGCAAAACTGATGAAAAATACTTTTCATTTGTGTCTGGACAGAGAAAAAACCCAGCATAATAATTTTTAAGTTATATTTCAGAAAATCTAAGAGAAGAAATCCTTTAAATACTGATAATTTGAGGAAAAAAAATACTGAAAGGCTTCCAAAAGACTAGTGTTGGTCAAATTATTACTGCCATGACAACACAGACACGGCTAATACTATAGACTGCTAGTTCTGTAAAATTATACACAGTAATAACAGCACATTGAACGTGCTGCACTGCTTATGACCACCTAAAATTCCGACCTTGGATTCAAAAGGTACAAACCGTGTTAATACAGTAAAAAAGGACTTCAAAACCATAAATTCATTTGGAAATAGCTCGAAAAATAGAATATTTAAGCTCTAGCTTGCTAAATAGTTGAGCCTGTGCCCAAGGCTGGCTTTCCTCACGAATTGTTTTGATTGAAATAATGCCTACTGGTTGAGAGAGACCCAAGAGCCGAATTTGGCAGCGACCATGCACAAGTTTTTGAATTTTCAATATTTAGCTTATTTGTAGGGGTTTTTTTCCCTTTAAAATACCAAGCACCATGAAGAGAAAAGGTTAGCAGGCTAAAATGCTGAGAGTATGACTGCCCAGTGAATCAGCCTGATTTTTCATAACCGTATACAAAAGGTCTGGGCCGAGTTTAGATCAGTATCAGAACTTCACCAGCAGATGCCATATGCCCTTCACATACTTCTGCAACCCCAAATTACATAGGAAACTATGTAGGAAAAGGTTTTGAAGTGAGAATAAGGAAAGACAGCCATAGTACAGAGGCTACCACTGGTATACCCTAACAAGAATGCCGGTCTGATCTGAAGTGCTGCACCAAAGCTCTTCAAAACCAGATCAGTCCATTCAGGCACCACAATAACAAAATCACTGAGACGTGTGAAACAGCATGTCAGTCCATATAGTCTTAGCGGGTTATATCCCTGTTAGTCACTTCACTCCTTGTTGTAGCCTAGGCTATCATAAAAGTATCTTTGAAATCCTGAGATTTTCCCTGTCTTGTGGGAAAAATATAAAGATCTTTACTTTTTCCTCTTAAAAATGTTCATTTGATTCATTCTAAGAGATGACAATCTGAGATATTGTCAGCAGTTTTCTTGGAGTTAATTTCTGTAATAAAACAGAGGCTTCTAGTAGATTTAATCTCAAAAGGTTTCTTCAGAAACAGAGTTTTGGCTTTTTCAGGGGAGCATATCAGGGGCATAAGGCTTTTCGGCAAGGGATACCTCACATATTTGAAGCTACAATCAGCCATATTTTATCCATGCAATTCAGTTTTCTTTCTGCAGTTTAGTGCAGAATGAAGCCCATTAAAATTCTGGTGAAAGCCTTTATTAAGTGACCATCTCAAATTTATTAAAAGTCTGGGTTCAAAAGTTCACATGGCTGAGGATTTGCTACATTTTTCCCTGCCATCTCTAGATTGCATTAATTTTAAGAATAATTAGCATATTACTGGAAGCTCAACATGTGTCCAAAAGGAGATGGGAGTTTATTCTTCAGAATCTTTAGAAGTAACTTATTCATTCTTGAGTCAGATCCAAACAGATTCTGTAAGAAGTATTTTATTGTGGATGTTTATAATTTGCAGTGTAACAGTGCTTACAAGTTCCAGTCAAGAACCAAGTTTTATATATGTCCTTGGAAGGCAGCCCCTGACCTAAGGATCTAGACATCTCATTTAAAAAGCCTAGTAATAAAATTATGCCCATGCACTTTCGACCAATTTTAAGAAATAAATCAGTTCATTAAGAGGTGAAAGATTACCCACACTTCTTATTCTTATACTGGAAAGCACAATGTCTTCTACATGTCAGAAGTAATTCATGGCATTGTTTAACCTAAATAAGGTCCTGTCTTTTTCCCATTAAATTCAATTGTAGTTTTTTTTCCAGACAACAGCAGAAGCAGGAGCTTTGTAGGTTTTAATTAGGTTAAGTTGTCCAGTTGTTGTCTTAGACAGTAGATCATCTAGATACCTACAGTGTCGTTAAATAGCATTTGCATTTAACAGAGCATTAAAAGACTAGACACTTTCTACTGCTAGTCATTGCAATTCTTGCAGTTGTACCCTTAGTGAAATATAAGACTGCTTTTTGTGAAGTACTGTATTTTGCTGACAGTTGTAAGTTGTTTTCTATCCATCAGCAGAAAAATTCAGAGAATGCATTGTCAAGCTTATGTGACATATCTGTGTGGAGATGTGTCCACTTACATCTATTTCTCATCATACACAAATTTTAATACATTCTACAGGTGCTCCTTTTAGAGCCAGTAGCATTGGAAATGCATGTCTTCAAGTGCATGCCTACTCAGATATCATAAAGATGTGTGGAAAATAACAGAATGGTCTCAATTTTCAATTATGAAAAGACTCTATCACAGTGCAGCTCTTGGGACCAGCTCAACCACATGCCACAGTATAAAATGCAGTTTTCTCATTCTACTGCCTCTAGTTCAGTTTTGTGATAGTTAACTAAAAATAAAAAGTGGGGAAAAGAAATCCTAATATTTTTCCTTTTTAGCTATTATAAAAGGAAATAATTGGTTGAAAATAGGATTTCTACTATTTAAAAATCTTCTTTATCTTTCCAGATTTAGTACAAAGAAGCAGCCTACACAATGAACAGCAATTATTGCAAAACACATCAAAGAAATATGCACAATAATAACAGCAATTTAGGATGGATACAGCAAGTGTCTCACAAGATAGTCTGGAAAAAAATCTGATGTCGAGTGGATTTGCTTGCATAGGAAAGGGTGGAATTTAAAAATGGAGAAAAAAGAGATATGGAGATATGTTAAGAGAGGTAAAATGGAGATGACAATTGCTGTAATAAGGAAAGGAGCACTATGCATCCTTTAGAGGAACAGTAGAAGAGCTAAAGGAGAAATGAGAAAGTGAGTGTCACCTTGTCTTCAGTATAACATTTCAAATCAGTATAAAAGAATAAAAAGCTTAACCACATACTTAGCTTGAAGAACATACAGAGCTTCACCAAAACCAATGAGCTCATATGTCCAGCAGGCAGTTTTCCAGGGTCCAGCTACACACAGCCACTACTACAGCAGCAGCAGCACAGACCCCTATCCGGACAGATAGTTATATTTACCTTGCACCTTTACCTTGGTGCCATTTACCCAGTCTAAAACATAAAGAGGGAAGCCAGTCGCTATGTCTGTACTGAGTTTGGCAGCAATCCTACACTTAGAACTGCCCACATAGCTCAGGAGTTGTGCATGAGACAGGGAGTACTCCTAACAGGCATCAAGGGCAAGGCAAAAGAAAGTTAAAAGGGAGTTATGCCATGACACTTGTTTACATGGCCAAGAGCATGTATTAGGGTCATAGAATGGTTTGGCTTGTAAGGGACCTTAAAATCATCCAGTGCCAGCACCCTTTCAATGGGCGGGAACACCTTCTACTCAACCAGGTGACTAAAGCAGAGTTAATTTGCCATCTCAGCTACTGGCCTGTTTCTACACTACCTTCTTTAGGTAATGAAGGGTTAAATTTCAGTACTGCACTAAAAAGCTTGATATAGTTATATACCATTCACCAAATTTATGGTACCAACTTTCACAGTTTTGAGAAAATAAGTCTTCTTTTCCTTCACAGAGCACAGCTCTGGTGCATTTGAACCAGACCTTTGGATTTCTAGACTATCAGGAAAACTCCAAAATTCTGCACATTTTAGACCCTGCTTGCATTCCTTTTCCTAGTAATTATAGTGTCTCTTACATTTCTTCCACTTACGAACTGGTTGCAGCAATTCTAAAATAGAAAGCTCAATGGCAGCAGTAGCAATGCTGTCTCTTCCAGGGTTTATAAAGCCCATTTCACTGTTTCACCATCTTCTCCAGATCTGCTGAAAAAGTTGCTAACATCTAAATGCAAACCCAGCCCTGACGGTTTCTTTGAAGTTTCAAACTGGTTCTTGATGACAAAGAGCAAATTTGAGCATTTCAGTGATAGCAACAGCTTTTCAAAGGAAGGCTTTTATCCTTGTTTCACCTGAGTCTTGGATGATATGCCATGATTTGTTTGCAGGGAGTTTTGCCAAGTTAGTGAAATGATAGTGAACTAAACTGGACTTTGTTGTGAAAGAGAATAACCCAAACTGACCACAGACCTATTCATGTGTTTGGTTTAACCTAGCCTGAACTTATTATACATCTATTTTGCAAAAGCTGTTTCAACATAGATGGACACATATAACACAAAGTAAGCAGATATGACCACCTTCCAAGCAGATCAAAAGGTATGTGGTTGTACTCATAGGGCAACAGTGTCACCCTAGCATACCTTGCCTGTTCAGATCAGCTGCTTTAGATCTGGAAGTACTTTAACAGAAACACAGGGTTTTTCAGTCAGAACTAACTTGTAGGAAGACCTCATCATCCACGCAAGCATTCCTTGTATCACTGAGTCAGGTTGCCTCTTCATAAGTATTACATGATTGGCTCTGTTGGTTTTGTGGGCTGATATTTCCTAGGAAACTTAGTCTAGGTATATGACCAGCAAGAATTCTTTTCAGAAGTTGCTGTGGTTTTAAAGGAGGTAAGTTTTTTAAACTCACTTTTGGAACAGCAGGGGATTGTTTTGTTATTAAGCTCATTTCAAAGAAAATATTTTGTTTTGATGTAGCACTTATATGTTTTGAGATTCTATTTTTCCTTGGATTTCTATTTAATGAGTGCATTACTTTAATTAGAAGGGAGAGATTTACTTGGACTGGCAGAAACAAATAGATACTATAAATAGATACAGAACAATACCAATAAAAAAGCCCACATATTAATTCTTAATGCTCTTTTATAGAACATCTAGTAAAAAGGCAAAAACCAAAGCCAGTAAAAAAAAAAACAAACAGAAAAAATTCAAACCTTCCCCTAAATAATTTTTCCTCTAAATTCATAAAAGAGGCTGACTTTCAAAAGGTGCTAACATTCATGACTTTCTTTATTTAAAAATCAAAATACATTGTCTTTTTGTGTTACTAGACAAAACTCTAGTTTGAGTGGACTAAAAATATTTAGGGAGGAAGAAGAAATCCAATTCAGATTTTACAAAAAATAATGTTTTTCATTGTGTCTTTTTTCCTTAGTTTTCTAAATATACACACAGATTTTCATTTGTGTCATTGTGTTCCTTTGAGTCCAATAGTCTGGTCCCGAGCTTCCTCTTCCAGTGCTTTGACCACATCTGTGTGGCACCAAGACAAGGGGCCATATCCCAACACTTATCAAGTCTTATGTCAACCTGAGCTCTGCCTTTGTCGTATCAAATTTCTCTTTCAAAGAGGCCATAAAACCAGATGATGAGTATTAAGAGTTAGACTGGAAGTATCGAGGGTAGCAGTCATTCTCACCACATGTGACCTTTGTGATTGTCATGTTTGTGACAACCAACAAGTGATGCCTTCCTGGTCTTGACTTACAGAGCGGTTGCTGGGTCTTGCTCTACAGACCCTTTCCCCAGTGAAAAAACCCACTTGCTCTACCCTGGCCTCAGCTCTGATTGCCAAATTAACCTCCTTTCTTCTGCCACATGACTCTTAAGAAATTGTCCAAGGAGAGGAAAAGACACAACACAATATGATGATCAGCAAGTTAATCACAGGATTAAGTACCACTATTTTTTCAATTCCTATTGCTGTCAATGGCAGATTAGCCATTGCCTTGTTGAGCTGTGACTTTTTGAGGTCTAATTGTGCAAGTTCAGAAAGCCCAAGATACAGAGTACATTATCATAGGAGAACACTGACATTTACTTCTTTTTTACTGTTCTGCTACATAGAGCTTGCAGCTCTGTTCTGATGCTACCGAGCAAAGCCATTTATATGCAAGTCTTACTGCATTTACACAATAGCAAGACAACTTTCAAAATTAAATAATTTTTGTCAGTTTATAATATGAAGCTTTCCAGTTAGTTTTTATTTCTTAATTTCTGGTGAATCCTGAACCCTCACAAGGGCCTTAATAGCATTTATTCCCTTAGTTGCTTGCTTTGTCCAGCATCTTTTCACTTCACTGCCACCAGACATAACATTATATGACACCTTGATGCTGTTATATTTCCAGTTATACCCAGTCTGCAGAGCTTATTAAAAACTTTCAAAGAGGTATGGTGTGATTTGGGAGACCATTTGATATGGTAGGTTATTGACTGACTTTAAAATGCCAAAGGGACTTCGCTGACTCTCCTATTTTAGGCTAAATTTTAGGCAGCTCCAAAAAACTCATGGCTGAACAAACTGTCTCACTTTCCTGCAGCATGTTCTTTTCATGAAGTAAAACACCCTTGGTGAAGCCACTTTTACTATAGTTTATGCTACTGTAGCACACTCTCTTTGTTCCTGGAGTGCATCCAGTTAGTGACCTAAGCTCAGCTGATGCACAGATACTCTCAGCTAAAGTGACCCAGCTGCCTATGAATGTGTTGACGTTAGTAACAGATTCTGCTTCACATTCCCAGATAGCAATAATCTTCTCAGAGACATCAGGCAGAAGCTACCACACAGTGAAAGCTGATGCACTCACACTTATTGCTGCTGCAGAACAGGTTTTCACCTTATAATAAATAATATTCCCCAGACCCAGTGAAAGACCTAACTGTTTAAAATATATAACTACCTCAATAAATCAAGAAAAAAAGTTCTCTACATAGCAAGACTGATACAATACTATTTTCCTTCTAGGTATGCCTGGTCTCTCAGCTCCAACATTCCTTGCCCTAAATATATGCTTGGAACAGAGAAAGATCCATGAGAAAAGATGGTAATAACTTATGGATTTTGTTTCTGCCTGTTGTAGTTCCTGTATGTGACCAGAGCCCAACAAGCTGACAACATAGTTCTGACTTTAAAGGGACATCAGTTATTTCTCCTTTCTAAGTTTATTGCATGTCTAAGTCAATTTAAGAATGACTATCCTGTTTAAATATCTTCATATCTGTTATAAACTCACATAAATATTTAGTTTAAACAAGCATCTTCAAAGTGTCTCCTTGCAATCAGCAACAGGCCCTTCCCATACAAATACAGCTGGATGTTTTGAAACTGAGAATGATGAACTGTGAAAATACAAACCAAAAAATGTTAACTGCACATTCTTACAAAGCTGCATTTTTGAGGCAGTATTTCTATCCTCTGAAATATGAACTGTTTATACTGCAACGACTCTGGCAAAATGTGTGCTCCTTGGTGGGTGGCTGAATGCTCTCCAATGATGATTACAAGAGGAGATCTCGTATTCAGCCTGCTAGAAAAGAACTCTAAAGGGTGAGGAGTTGAGGGATGAAAAGTAAGAGCAATTATGCTATTTTAGTTGTCTATAAGTCTTCATCAGGGCTTATTGTGATCTGCTGTGTTCACGACAAGTTTAGTCACTGGCACCTGGGCATTGCTTCATCCTGCCCATAAGCGTGTACTTACATTTGATCCGATGGATTTCTTCTTGAATACCGGTTGACTGTATGTGATCAGTGTTATGTACATCTGCATCATGAATCTCCTCCAAAACACATCGGCATTTTTACAATTTATTTAAGGAGAACCATAATCAGCAACTTGCAACATGTAGAAAAAGTAATTACTACTATGGAAACTTAATTGCGTCTTAGAAAAGTGTCTTTTTAAAGGGACATTAAATAACTAAAATCAAAGCATGGTTATTAGTTAAGTAAGATAATTCTACATTCAATGCATCAATAGTAGAAATAATTACTTTAAAGCTTTGAGATACACCAAACACAAACATTTCTTTTTAAACTGCTAGGAGTTTTTGTTCCTCATTCTTTGGCTTTTTTTAAGTGCACAGAAGATAATTATGGAGAAATAATGGCTGGACATAATTTTTTACCTCAACAAAGTTTATAAAATTTCTTTGACAATTGCAGAGTACAATGCATAAAAAAAATGTCATGATTAAGCAGACTGACCCTAGGACAAGTTACATAACAGATGTTTTAGCTAGAGAAGCATATGCATTATACATCTGACAAGCTTCTGTCTCTGCAGAACGGTAATTGTTTGCAAAGCCACAGAAAAATGATGTCTTAGTATGCAAACTGAATAAGGAAAAAAAATGCTATATTTAAAAAAAATTGTTTGCTACATAATTTCGGGTGTTAAAGAACAACTGTAATTTTAAAATACAACAAATTGAAAGTATTTTTACTCTTCAGATGGTATTAGCATCATCAGTCAGTAAGCAACAGAAGCGTAGTTTGAGTCATTGCACTGAAGTTTGCATTTGCAAATGAGGCACAGTTTTGTGGTCATTCCAGAGCTTTCCTTATGATCAGGAATGTGCTAAGGATTGTATTTGACCCCTCACTGGGCAGCAACTGAGGCAGCACTGAAACAGGTCTGTCAATCACCAATCAATTTTAAAATGCTGCATGACCATTACTGCGGTATTTATTGGTTTAACTTATGGCAGATTGCCGTGATGCCAGGAGGCTGCTCCTACCAACGCTTCCCATGTCAGATAGCAGGAAGAGGAGATCCACAGAATCTTTCTAGAAATGTCAGCCTCAAGCATTGGAGCCATATACATCTTAACTTTGTGTCTCAGCATTAAGCCGGTTCTCCAGCTCTTTTGTGCCCAAAGAGGAATGCCCAGTTGCATCAAGGCTACATCAAAGACTGAAGTAGAAAACTGTCTTTATTTTCTCTATCCTACTGCTATGAAGCTTCCTACAAATGAATTCAATGGATCACTGCTGGAAAGTTGAGAAAACCATAAAAATCTGAACCTAGCAAATTTACATTTATTATATTATAAAGGAGTAAAAGTTATCTTGTTCAGCTAGAATCCGTCAGATGATAGAACCATGGCATGTCTATTTAAATAACTGTTATTTTGATAGTAAGTGTTGATATTAAAAGACATCCAAAATAATGAATTTATGTAAAGTTGCTAATGTCAACCATTAGATGATGTTAAGGTGATTACAGCAAATGGAAGAGATGATTGTCCGAATATGGCCAATATTAATACTCAGAATTTAATACCTACAACTAGTTCAATAAAAAAAGATTTCTTTGTTTCAAATAATTACAAGCTTTTTTATTGTCTAGTTTTAGCTTTCCTTAACTGCAATTAGGAAAAGATCTGAGTGTGTATCTGGTTTTCTTTCAGGTTTGTTTTTTTTTTTAATGTTATTATTTAGTAATTCATCTTAGATGGCTTGAAATTAGATTTAACTAAAATTACATTGAAATGGAACAACAATCACTAAATAATATTTAAAAAAAAGAGTTATGCTTGTTGATTTTCCCTCTATAAATCAATTAAAGAGCCTACTGAAATTAGGAGCAAATGAAAGTACCTCTGGCATAAATGTTGTCTCTGCTGACTTTAAATGGGGGCCATAAACTTACCCCGTTAGTATACTCTATAGGATGGTGCAATGGGGATTAAAACACGGAATCATAACAGGTGACATCAAAAGAAAAACATTGTCTGTGGTGCTCCTTCTCTACAAATCATGGCAAACACAGTCATCAGTTCTTCTAATAGAAAATTAATTCCACCTCATTCACAATTACATTATATGTTTAGAAGGAAATCAAACTGACTAAATTCATTTAAAGCAAGTCACAACCTCTCCCTTTCTTTAACAATTTCAACAGCAGGCAGACATGCTGTTCTTGGTCATCAGCTATTGGAGTGTGTGCTTACAGATGACTGGTCTAGGTACCAGTTGCATTTTTCTCGTCTTTATGACAGCATGTTAGATTAAGCCTCTAAATGCACATTTTTTAATTCGTTTTAATTTTGCCATTGCTCTCTTTTTAAAGCATCTTGTAAATATTTAGCAATGTGAAGTAGTTGTCATAAAAGTGTAATTTATTACTGGGTAGTTGACTTCGGATGTTTCTTCACTCTTTCAGTGCAGCAAATTGTCAAACCAGTCCTGTTAGGATGAACAATTCTCCCTGACTCCCTGGGGTTTGTTACAGTGAAGCTAGACTGTACTGGGAAAGTACTGACAGATTTTTCACTTCTTTCTATGCAATTAAAAGAATGGAAACAAAGTGAAATAACACCTCAGGAACCACTGCACTCTCCAGAGAGCATCCCACAGCATGCCCTGTAGGTGACTGGTGGCCCACGGAGCACAACTGAGGACTGCTGGAAGAGAGGTGGTTTTGTAATGAGCCTGCTTTGCTTGCAAGTGACTTAAATATGCACTTCAAAGCACATTTTGCTACCATATATTTTACATCCTGTATAAAAGTCACACAGAGTTTTCTTCAATTAAAATTCCAGTGCTGAGTAATACTTGTAAAATAACTATAATCCCTACATGTTTCACATTCCACCAACTCACAGAATCACTTCACAGCATTTTAAGGATAAAGTCCAGGCCATCTAAAGAGGAATCATGCTAATTTTTCTCAAATCATGATACTAAACTGAAAAACTACAATAATAGTATTATAACTTCAATAGTAGCATTAATATTGATTGAAATATTATTAGACATAGCAGTATTAAAACTGTTTTTTAATATTTTTTATTACATTTCCTTTCATATTTAAAAGCTATCTTTTAGACTATACAACTTCATATTCAGATTTACTTTATGAAAATAAAAAATGTAGCTGGTTGAATTGCCCTTTAATACACATTGAAGAATTTTGCACATACAATCAATTCATGGATGAATATGTTATGTACTTTCCTGATTATGGATATAAGCAGGACAGAAATTATATGACATATTATGTAGGAGAGATAAAAAAAGTAGTTAGGCAGAAAATACAGGCAGGAACTTTCAGTGTCTCAGATACAGGGCTACTCACTACTCTTTAAATAGGCTTCATGGTGTACTTCTGTTTGAACACTACTTTTCCAAAGGGCAGCCCATTTTGCTAAAGAAACCACCCTTAAATTTAGAACTATTTTGGAGAACACTGAAAAATCTGATGCTTTATGAGAGCTGTTTTTTCACTCACAGAAAAATAACATACACATTTGAAATGCATGCTCTTTACTATACTGTTACTTAAATGCAAGTCAGTAATTTATTTGCATTCTCAGATAACATCCAGAAATAACAATCAGAAGAACCACTGATGAGGCTCTACAATAAAATTTTCTCTAAGCCACATACACAAAGGTCATTGAATGATTTTTAAAAGGCAAAAAGATAATCCGATAAATATGCATAGGAAAATGTTTTCTTAGGCTATCAGAAGCTAGTGAAAATATTTTCTTTCTTTTTACTTTTTCTTGACAAATCAAGACAACAGATTATTTCAATTTCCTTTGTTCTTAAATGAGTACAGTATAATTAGTGTGGGTATTTTTATTTTATTTTCGTGCTTGAAGTATCAGTCATTGTTCCATATTTATCATCACAGGCATTTACATACTGAGTTGGAAAATTAAATGAATTTCACATGAGTGCACAATTCAAACTTCACTAAAGGAAATGTACAGATCACAGTGAACATTGAATCAGATTCATGATGAATGACCTAATGCACACTGACTTCATTCACTATTATGCAAACTTTTTTTTTATGTATCTAACTATATGTACAACCTTAAGACTTCCAAAATATAGATAAATGGTTATAGCCTTATCATGATTATTTTTAGCAACGTATGTTGCTAAATATTGCATGAAATCATATTAGTCATGCTATTCAAGTAAGAGTAATGAAACCATCCACCTTTAGGAAGAACTACTTTCTAATTATAAAAATAAACAAATACAAAAACCATTAAAATAAGCTACACGTAAATGTTCACTTTTAAACACTGTAAAATTAGACTGTTTTACCTTCTCTCATTCAAAGTTGTTTTCCCAGCTGTGCCCTTAACTGTGTTTATGTCATATTTATTTTAGTAAAAGAACGATTAATTTTTTAGGAAATAGTACAACAAACAGTTTAGACTTAAAAGATCTCCCCAGGGTTTCTGTTTGAAAAAGAGAGAAACTTACAACTATGAGACCCATGAGCATACCAAAATGGTCTGAGTGTGGTGCCCCTGATATAGGGGTTGTGAAGTTATGTAAGCTAAATTCAATTTTAGAATAAAGGCATTTTTAATATTAAGAGTAATTTTTAGTGAAACAAAATTATTTTAATGTTTTCATATAGTTTGCATTCTTTTATTTCAGGGCAATAAGACTAAATAAGGTACTATTTAAAAAGAAAATACAAGCATCATGAACATTTTTTAATCTCTATTTTTATTCTCTTATTTTTAGCATGACAGAAAAAAGTCATCTAATTTCAGCTGCTTAAATTCTAGCAGTGTAGCTTAAGTTCAGTCTAGCCTCATTTCTTAGGGTCTCTTTACTGTTATCATCACCTTCAGAAGGAGATTCATCTTGCCTCTTCTGAAGAAAAATCATTATTACTTCCAAAGAAAGCTGCTGTGCAATCCTGGGCCATAATATCAATAGCCAACATTCTGCAACCTGCAAACCCCTGCATAAAAATCCAAGCAGTTTACATCTGTCAAAGCCAAGTTAACACTTTCCTAAGTATTTAGCCATTCTGATTTTACTCATCCACTTAGACTGTAGTTCCCTCTCATATCGTAAGCACCAAATGCCTCCAGAAGTTCAGTGACATCAAATGACTGCAAGGAGGAGTGGCAGCATGGGAACATTGGCCATTCCAAAGGCTCAGTTCTGTCAGTGGACATCATGCCATGAGTGGTGTTTGGGGACGTGGACCATACATATAAATTATTATTCCATAGGCTGAAAACACAAGCTTCCTGATCTTGCTCTTTCAGTTCAGAACAGTACAACTGTACAAGGTAGCAAGATTTCCCACAGTATTTGAAACAGTAGCACACATTGAGGAACACTGTAATTGTCTACTTTTTAAATTTTAAATTTCTTTTTTGAGGTGAGACCCAGCTATTACGTCTTGAGTTCTAATAAGAGTGCCAAAAATCTTCATATTATCCAGTCAAAGCCAACTAATGAACTCCTCAGGAAAAATAACCTATGAAAAAATGCCAAAGCAAATAAAAATCTGAAACTTTCCAACACACAGTTTTCACAGATAACTTTATTTATCCAATTCAACTTTTTATTCCTGAAGTCTTTAGGATCAAATAGTGCTCCAGGAAGGCTTGTGACTGTGAGAGATTGAAAGATGAAGATGTTTGCAGCATCACAGACAATGAAACCACTGATCAGCATGAGCAAGAATATATATAAAAGAGAAAAGCAACAAGCTGCAGAATACAGCATGAGGTACCTTTTTAGACACTTTTATGATCTCTAAGGGGGCAGTTTAGCATGGTAGAAGTTCACTGCATGGCAGAGATACCATATCTCCAAAGTAATGAGACATCAAAATTATTTCTCTGTTGTCATTTAAAACAGAAAAATTAAATTAAGTGGATAAAAATAGTCTCAATGACTGTATCAAAATAATTCATCTGGCAAGTCTTTCCTCAGGGCTGCAGAAGAGATGAAATAATTGTCACTTTATCTATGTTAAGTGCACACTGCTGCACAGAAGTCAGAGAAAAGATGACACTTTCAGCTAGTTTTCTAATTAATGATTAACAGAGATTAGGAAATGTCACTATATAAGATAGACAAAACATCTTGCATGGACAGCTTTATTCTTTAGAAATTCCTGTTTCTAAATGGGAATCATCTGGAGCTATTTCACTTTGGGAAGTCAAGGCAGAGTAGTAGTTAGGTATAAATCCAAACCTTACCACCGATATCCTTAGCCAAATGCTCCAAAGTGTTGAAAATCTAGAAACAGCCAATTCCACCCTATTTCCAGCCTAAGGACAATGTAGGTTTGCTCTATTCATCTGTTGGGAAGACAAACTTTTAGGTGAAAGATCTGCCTTTTATAAAAGCACTTCTACATGGGAAGTGATAGGAAGTCATTCTTACACTGTCAGTTGATATCCTTACCCTATGGTCATGTGCTATTTTCCCTAAGTTGACATCTGTCACAACAAACATTGTCTTCCTCAATGGGATCCAGAAAGCAAAACCATAAAAACATACTGTGGTCACTTAAAATAAATTTTAAAAAGGGAACATGTATAAATTCAATAAGGATGGATAGGTTCTTGCTACTTTATGAGAAATATCATTTATTATAGATATATTTTTAAGAATATTAAGAGTTTGTTTAAAGAATATTATTCAAGCTTGCTTATTTCTCTGTTTGTTCAATTATAGAACAGGCCACAAGTATTTACAGACAGAGGCACTGAAAACAACCAGCTCCTGGCAGACAAGAAATGACTGAACATACTGCATGAAGAGTGGCAATATTAATCTTCACTGTTTAATACAGCAACCCAAAAAGGCCATCTGTTTGTCATTTGCAAATGTTTCATAAAACCTACTGAAGCATGTGGATGGCTTGTTGGGACTCTGATAAGAGACAGGAAAAAAGAGCCACATGTATTAATTATATTCGTTTCTAATTGCTTATCCTTTAGGAAATAAACAATACTGTTTCTGCTGAACATGAAACAAAAATGTTTAAAGATGCAGATGGGTGTATGGGCACAATCAGCTGCTCACAGGATACGTTGTAGAAATTCAAGCTTCACATGTGAATCCCTTATCCAATTATTTGTTCTTCCTGTTCATAGCTTACAGTAATTAAAAAAAAAAATCTAAAACATAAAAAATCTCACCAACAAGCAAACAAACAAACCATCAAACAAAAAACAGGGGAATAAAACAACAGAAAAAAATGTTGCTTGGTATGAATACCATGAATACTTCATTATTGATAAAAGACAAAACAGGCAGAAAGCTTTACAAAAAATAATGTTTTATTAAGCAAGGCCAGCCTGATTCTTGCAGTCTGACTCATCACTTGGGCTTGATGAGGAGCAGCAGATCAAAACACACAATAGGGGTTCACTGTGATCGCTAATGAAAAAGGAAGTACTCAGAATGAAAAACTAAATCAAGCCAATGGGAGAGCCAGTGTTCATGAGTCACATTAGCTCTTTGCTCCCCACAATTGTTTGCTGAACAAATTTCAGGTCTGCATAAATAGAAGGAGAAACTATATAAAGACACTTGCGCTCCTAATCCAAAACGTATTATTTTTCTTTTGAACTCTGAGTCTTTGTCATTTCTATTATACTTATTCTATTATACTTATTCTATTTTACAGGCAACTAGCTCCCTTTCAGTGAACAAGGTTGGGTAATTAGCAGTACTGTCAAATTTATGTCTACCAGGTACTTTAATTACCACAGAGGAGGCCTAGTTTCTTTAGTGGGCAACCAGGTTTGTGACACACTGTTGTGATCCAAGTTTTCTAATACTTCATTTTCAGGTTCTTATTATAGAAGGAAAACTGCTCCTAAACTTGATATCTCAACTGATTTCTGTTGCATTGATTTCTACTTCTTTTTAACAGTATCACAGTCCCTCTCAAATGGAATAAATGTGATCAAAACTTTGCCTAACCTGTTTTTTCACCTGATTTCTGAAAGGATGACTCTATCTACATTAGATAGCTTCTCCCAGAGCTAGACAGACCTTTAGCCATGTAGATGTGATCAAATGTCTAGAAGACATACCAGAAACTAGGATGATTACAGCTTCCCCTTTCTCTCCCACATTATTCAGCACCACTTGTGCCTGACAACACCATTCACAGCATGTCTGGCTCAATCCCCAAATCAGACATATTTTCTCAATTAACTGATGACTGTCCACAATATGTTTTCCACAGTTCTGATCTCGTCTCTCATTAGCAGAAGGGAGTTTGATTAGCTTTTGATCCAGAGAAGCATGGTTTAGTCTGTTACATTTTCAAACAGGATCCATTGTTGAAAACAGTCTTGCAGAATATTATCAGTGCAGAAGATTATATTTCACAGTGCTGGCAAAAGGCTTAGCTGCTGCCTGGCAATTACATTTCTGCAGCACTCTCAGATAGAAGTAAACTATCTTAAAGGTGATTAAAAGTATGTACAAGTGATTACATTAAGGTACTTCACCTGTTCCTGCTGATCAGATGATCACTGATCCTTAAATGAACATGTGCATGTTCTTAATTGATCCAACGGCAAGGTAAAGTACATTATTTTATAATTCCACTATGTCAGATACTTTTTTAAAATTGGTACGAAGTACCCAAAACTACATTCAGTCTTTCCCAAGTACAAATACCCCAAAAAAACCTCCAATAACCCACTTGCTTCTAAGTTACTACCCACAACACGTTGGCTAATTCCTTTCCAGTTTAATTTAAAGATTTTCAACCTCTAAGCTCATCACAGACAGCATGTACAATTCTTTTGGATAATTCCCAGAAACAGATTAAAAGACATGGCCAAATCTAGGATTAAGACAGGCTGTTGAAGAACAGTTTAAAGCGGTTTCAGACTGTAAGCCTCCATGACTGGGCTATGTCACAGTGCTGGACAACAAGAAGGCAAAAGATCCTATAACCATACAGAATCTGATGGCTGCTGATGTCCTCTCAATAGAGGTCTTCCTCTCTGACAATTTTAAAGCTTTCTAATGCATGAGTGTTCCTGGAAAATCATCTATGAGATGAAATTATAATCTATTTTTCCACCTGATTCATTTCCTCTGGCATTTTCCTAAACAAATAGAAATGTGTTTTAGAGACCTGCAGGGCATAATATGATAAACTGCAGTAAGTTTCAAGGAAAAATAATGTCCTCTTGATTGAAACCAATGATTATAGCATCTTTATTAGAAGCTGAGACAGTATGCATGCAATGCAGGTAGTCTAAAGTATTGCAAGATGAGCAATGATGCAATGTATGCTATTTTTACTTTCAGCTCATTGAAGTTTTCCATTGCTATTAATAGAATTGAGAAAAAGATCTATTTTATTGCCCTTACCACTAGACCAGGAAGCTTAAATATTCATTATATACGTACCAATTTTTGTAATACATGACAGACATTGCCTAACAACTATCCAAATTCTAAAACAAATTAGTATTAGAAAGATGGGTGAAGCAAGCTTCAGCTTGCACATGGGAAAAAAGCTTAGCTTTTAACTCCTACTTTTCCCTAGTGGGGCCCTAGCTGGAATAACTTTCATTTTCTGCTCATCTGCATATTCTCCCGCCAAATTGACTTTACAACCCTAGTTGCCAGCTTTTTCATATTGACTTCCCATGTCTTCCCTTCTTCCCCATTCCCACGCTCATTCTTCATTCCCAGGCTCATAGTTCTGACTCCAGTCCAACCGTTTCACTCCAGGTCAGAGTGTATCTGCTGGTCATGCTCCTTTTAACGCAGCCCAGAAAACATTTGGCTTTCTGGGCACGTTATTGGGTCACGTTGAGCTTCTTGTCCACAGACACTCACAAGTCCTTCTCCAAAGGGCTGCTTTCAATCCATTCTCCTCACAGCCTGTTCTTGGGATTGCCCCAGATGAGGTGCGGGATCCTCTCTACAGTGTGTGCAAAGGGCAGAGAGACCAGGGCAGAAGAGACTCTGCCATATTCCCTGTATAATGGAGAACTTCCAACATATGGCTAAATGAACCCCTGTAGATTGCTTTGCAGAAGCTTCCTTCTCTGGAAGAAAACAAATGTAAACATTTTTTCAGAAAGAGTTAAGGAAACTTTTTAATTCTTTCATTCTCTTTGTATAGAGCTAGTGCAATTCATGCTGCAGCCAGCATAACTTCGGGCAACAACCCACTGCTAATTTCTCTGGTAGGTAATATATTACTGCTCAGGTGCAAACAGCATTTCTATCACAAATTCAGTGGAATTTTGAAGGTAGCGCTGATAATTATCCATGACAAACATGTTGAGCCATAGTCTTCCTATTTTATTTCCAGTCAAGCATCTCGGATGCAGCAAGGAATTCATTCTTCCCAGTGGTTCATGAACTGTATACTGAATAATAAATAACAAAAAAGAATGCCAAGGTCTCTACTCAGGAAATTATTTACAGAGATGATGCAGATGCTGTGGTGGCAAAAAGTCAAGCTGTGTACATATGCAGTTGGATTTTCTTGCACTGCCTTTGAAATACTCCTTTGTGCAATCCTACTTTCAAGAGCCCCAACAATGATATACTTGCCTTGTATTTTTTACATATAGTTGAGCATGTACTCAGTCAAAAAGAAGTCTTTCATGAAGTGTTTCTCCTGATTCAGCCAACAACTCAACCTGTCTGTCTCTGAGTTCCAGAGCTGTAAATATTTTGGTCTAAATTCACTTTACCAAATACCCACATGTCCAAAGAGGCATGTGGCCACAACACGCTGCAGACTGGTTCCTGTCTCCTCACATGTTTTAGCCTTACTTCTGGGCTAAGGTTGCCTGCATGACCTAGAAGGGATAGGACTGAGGAAAAGTAACAAACATCATACAAGGACAGGTTTCCCTCTATAACTAACTTCTTCCTCCACCAACAGTTGCTAATGAGGCACAGATCCACATTCTATAGCATGTGTGCCTTGCTTCAGGTTCCACTTCACGGCTCAGAGAACTAATTTTGCTGAAATACAAGCCAATCTCACAGCCTAATTTTACTCTGTACTTCTATATCTTATTTTTCTGGGGCTCTGGTGCTTGTCTAACTCCCCAGTAATTCAGTTTAGCTCACACAGTGGCCTTTGGAAGCAGCAGACTTTTATTCACCTGGGTTAGTCTGCTGATGGTTTGGGAAGCCAATCCAGCTTTCAAAGGACAAGCACTAGATCCAGCTGTGGGGAAGCAGCAGAGCTGTAGAGCAGGATAGGTGAGGAAGGAGGGGCATGACCATCTCTGTAAAAGCAGCTAATGGGAAAGTTGGTGATAGATTCTTTACCCTAAGGTGTTTCTCATTCTCCTCTTGCAATTTTCACCTCTTTTGGAAATAAGAGAGAAGCTACAATAAAGCCTCCTTCCCCAGAATATTTTAGCTTAGTATAATATCAACACAGGAACAAAGTTTGGGGCTTTTTTTATCTTGGTGGGATTTTTGTTTGGGTTTTTGTTTTGGGCGGGGTTTTTTTGTGTATGTTGGTGTTTGGTTCTGTTTATTTTAAGAAGAGACAGTTCACCGTGCTATCTGCCTTTAATACATTATTTTGTGCATACCTAAGACATAAAAGATCCTCTACAGACCACAAATACTGCTTAATCATAATATGCTTTTGAAAGCAATGATGAGGAAACAGTGTTGGCATAGGTGAATTAATTGAATCATCTGTTTATTCCTTTCCTGAAGCACATTCATGGCTTTCCTCCTAGTTCTTACCATAAAATATAGCACTAATTGAAATGTAATACTAGTTACAAATCCTTGTGTTAATAATAAGTATATTGGAAAGAGTATTAATTGTTACTTGGAAGGTACTTGCTAGCAATTCTCTATCAACTTAATATATATCACTTAGAGTCAAATTTCAGGTGGTAGATGAATTCAACCTGCAGACAACACTGCTGAGATGTGGAAAAACCAAAAAAAAAACCTATACAGAAGAAACTGCCAAATTTTGAAGTTGTATTGCAGTTTTCAAAGAGTTAGGCCAAGAAAGGGCATGCCATTATTCCAAAGTACTAAATTAAATGCCTAAAAACAGAAGACGAAAACAGTAGTTATATCCCTAACTACTACCCATCAGTCATACCAACCATAACAAACAATACTCATTGAAGTAGTACAAGTTTGTAGGAATTTTAAAGAAAGACGGAATATATTGGCTAATGGTCTACAACTTATTCCAGTGATTAAAATCTGGAATATTTTTTTCAGGACATTGTCTTTTTGCCCATGAATCAGATTATTTGGTTGACAAATGAAAAGTCAAGAAAGTAATAAATCTTGTCTTCTTCTTTCAGCTCAGAAAGAAAAATGAGAGAGAGAGGATCTATTATGTCTAAATCTTTGAAAGACTTGGTCTTCTCCTGATTTAGTTCAAATATTAAGTACTGTCAGAATTTCTTCCATGCAACAGAGTAATATAAGCACCTGATATTTTTATTGCTTTTATTAAAGAAGTGAAGCAGGGTTTCTAATTCAATAGAAAGGAATCTGGTTTTTGTCTAAGTGGGTTAGATTAATTTCCAATCAAATTCAGCTTGCCACAACTTCCAATACACAAATTAATTACTAAGTAATGAAAAAATATATTGCTTACATTTTTCCATATTGAAAACACTTAATAAACAATTACAAGTAATTGTAACACTGTAGAAGTTGTTCAACTAAAAGATATTTTATCTTTTGTAAGTCAAGATTAATCTTCAAGTGTAAAGGCTATATTTACTTGAAAGTCAGTTCAAATCAGTTATATTGGGAATGCCATTATACAGAACCTAATTTAAATGTAAATACGTAAAAAAAAGTTTAAAAAATATACAATTTAAGGTTTTTTGGTGACTAATTTAAATCGCAATTTATGATCAGTGAATTATGTCACTTAGATTAAATTTTATTGACAGGCAAGGGCAGACAAAGGCCGGACTGTGTATTGTGATAACTGAGAACTTTTCACTAGACCAGATCTGAAAAGGAAACAAGCAGACTTTTCTCTGAGAATCCAAATATTGAACTGCTGTTATGCAAATATTAGACGTGATCCATACATTATCTTTGAATAATAAAATCAACTTTTCATACATGTAAAATAATTAAGAAACTGTGGTTTCATTTCCAGTTGCAGTGTTATGATAACATTATAAAAAGACAAATTCATTATTCTTTTAGTCATGGATTAGTTAAAATGTGCCCTACAGCCTTTGTGATTTCAATGTCAGCAGGTTACCAAAAGCTACAGTTTGTTGGAGATTAAACTAGTGACTTCAACCATAGCCTTTTTCTAATTACACCAATAATGTAAGCAGTAAAGCCCTGGATTACACTTCTTCCTAAAAGTAAGCAATTTGCTAATTCTGGCTTGCACTAAGCTTGAATCAAATTATATGCGTGTTAGACATATCTGGGATAAAGAATTTCTTGCAATTGCATGTTCTGCTCTTTTTCAGACTCTACCTCAGGAATGTTTATTACTCTTAAGCAAAGATGGATCAATTTTGAATTAATCATAAAGCAGAAATAACGTTTTTGTTTATTATATGCAGAAGGACTTTTTGTTCCTACTCAAACATACTCAGCCTTGAAGCTAAATTTCCTAAGCTGAAATGGGTTACTCCGTGATGTGTTGGCATGATGTAGGAGAAAAGCACAATAATGGACTTTGACAAGGATTTTTGTCAAGGTCACACTAAATCCTTAGCACTTTGGCAGGTCTTCATGTACCATGCCTACCTGTAAAATGCATATGTCAAAGACATAACTGAAGCCAAAGACTCAAAAAGAAACCATACCAAATCAAGGTGAAAAAAGCAGTGGTTGCTATAGGTAGGAGGAGTAAATACTGAAACAAACTATCATGGAAAATGGTGGACACACCATTTTTCACTGTTGATATATTGTGGCTTAATACATTGCTGGAGAATACACATTAAAAATAACTGTAAATGGCAGGGTATCCATGTGGATCTTTCTGTCTGCTTGCACAGACAACAGAAAAAGGCACTGCAGTCCCTTCTTTGCTTGAAGTGTATGGAGTAAAGAAACAGTTAAGAATTGAGAGTCACAGAAATGATCCTGCTGCTGGTTCTGCCCCTCTTCAGTCAAATGATTTTCATTTATGTCACCATATTTCATCAGACATTATGTGCCTGTGTTCTTGGAAATTTAGTACTGATTGATGATAATTTTGCTGTTAGCAAATATTAGTTTTAAATTTGGGAAATTAACATTTGGTTAGTAGATATTTAAAAGGAAATCAAGTCCTTCAGAAATAGTGTTTACCTTGAATTAAAGAGGAGGCCTGTTGTTTTCATTTCTGTGCAAAGCTCATTTAATTTAGTTAAATACTCATTTCACTCCAGAACAGAGACACCGCAGCAAAACCTACTCAGGAAGGATATGGTATTAGGGTTTTTTCCATAATCAGGATTCATTTTCTAAAGTCTTCACCTCTTAATAGATGTAAAATTCATTAGATCACTTTATTAACCTTCAAAGAAAGAGCTTGCAACTCTTTCCATGAAGAAACCATGCATTCATGGTTCTAAAACCCCTTTAAAAGGTATATCTTCTACATCAAATAGAAGCAATTTTTAGACAAATCTCTGTGGAAAATGGCGTGGAAAATGGCATGGGAAGAGGCATTAAACACATATAGTTCGACTTTTTCCATTTACCTGATGTTATTTAGAATGTCTGTCATTATCCATCTCTGTTCCTTAAACATTTAATCTGTGAAATTAAAATAGTCACAGAACCCACCTTCACAAATATTTTGCAAATCTGTGTATATACATTGATAAATGAGCTGAGCAACATCACTATGATACTGCTCTTCATCTAACACTTGAAAGGAACAAATGTCAAGCAATGCAAATCCAACCACATTTAAGAAAAATTGAAAGATCAATTCTTTTCTCATTTTTTCATCTCAAAATGCTGAAAGAGATCCAAAACTACACTGAATGGTCCCAAGATGTCTGGCACAAAATACCATACAAAGCACTTTGTCCTCTGAATGCCCATGATAAAGTTTGTCACAAAACTAATTCTATTGCAGTACTTTCTTTATGACTGGACTGTGAAGAGTTGAGGACGTTTCTCCAGTCAAGGGTGTTCAAGTTTTTCACTTCATCTTTCGACATGCTTTTTCCCTTCCCCAGGAGTAGCTGTCCCTGAGAGTGTCTTTACCTGAAAAATGACCTGTTGCCTGGAGAGAGGGTAGGTCCTTCTGCCTGACTTGCACCTTGCAGGATTCCAAAGAGACTTTCCTGGCTTTTCATAAGTCTTCTGAAGGTTGGCTGGAGAACTATCAAATCTGTAAGAAAAGGACTTCACAAATGAAACCATACAATCTAATCCTACAACAATTATTTCATCTCAGAAATGATCTATCAGTCGTTCAATCATACATGGTTTTTTACTATTGACAAAAAGGGTTTTTTAAGTTTTAGGTACGGATGCAGCATATAAATATCATTGTCAATTAAGTGTATTAGAGACACAATTAGAGCACACAGCACAAATCAATTTGGCATGAGTGTACTGGTCCCAGGTCAAACACAAACTCCCTAAACACATAACTGTGTGTTCACAGAAGTCCAGCACAGCTTCGGATCAGAGTTCAGAGTTCAGAAGAACATGAGCCTGGATTTAACCATAATGAATAGCTTACTATAAAGCATCACCACGGCTTAAATTTGATGTATGGCTTTTAAGTTAAAAAGTAGCAAGTTCTTTCAACAAAGGAATTCCAGAGGCTTTTAGTCTTATGGATCTTGCAATGTTGTATTTCCCCCTGTCGTGGTAGCTCCAGCTTCTCTTCCTGTGATGAACCTCTTTTGCCTGTCACAGTGTCACCCATCTCCCCCCCACAAACCCTCGCTGTCCACACCCTCCAAGCCCAGTGCTGGGGCTGGTTCCCAGCTGTGCTGTGCTGAGTTGCTGAGCAGCACTCACTGGGTCACTGGCCAGCAACAGGACAAAAGAGCAGGCAATTTGCAGGTTTCTCTCAGGGAAGGTTTTCCTTATTCAGCTGCAGTAGCAACTATATTTAAGTAACCTAACAACAAAAGGTCTGTTCGTCTGAGAAAACGTTATTAACATTGAACAATAGAGTAAAACTTTATTCTCATGGAACAGAGGTACACAGGCAGAATGATTTCATAGCCTTTATTGCCTTGGAAAACCTGCACAAAGATTCTGTGTTAATGAAACCCACATAAGGAACTATATATTTACCACCTTCAAAAGAAGCTTAGCAGCAGGGTTTTTTCCTGACTTGTTTTAGTCCATTTGTAGATGAATGGGAAAATAGGCAAAAATCACAAATAAAAAGCAAGGCTGTTATTTCATACAACAGCTGACTGTGTTGCAAATCCCACATGCCAGATACTATACTGCCAAGACTAAATCTGGTGCTGACATAAATATTGTCCATACTTGTAAATTGAAATTATTTTTGGATGCAAGACATATGCACTTTTTTTTTTTAATCTGGAAGGCTTAGACATACAAGTTTGAAACAAGCCATTATTATTAATCAAAATATTGTTCTAGATTTTCAAACATTCTTAATTACTTTGTATAATGGGGATAGGGACAAAATTTGGTTTTTCTCCTTTTTCTGCTTTTCCGTTTTTGCTATGCTCTTAAAAAATCTTACCTAACTTGCTGCATTATGTGATGTGCTTGGGTGGATGCCAGGATAAATTGTAAAGTTTATTTCTGTGAGAACCTTGAGTTCTGCAAGTTAAATCTTTAGGCTGAGTGAGGTGTCCATTAGGAGCAGGTAGTAGCTCATGCAGAGGCAGGCTTAGCTGAATAAAAGCTGTTTCCAGTAAGATCTCCTTCCCATTAGATTAGAAACAGGTAAGCTGGGGAAAAGGACAGAAGACGGGGAAAAAGTACATTTCTGGATGCAGCAAAAATGAGAGGAATACAGCAGAGATCCTTGTAACTCCAAACATACTGCAGGCTACCTGTACATCTCATTTTATACAAGTCTCACAGAAAGTCACTGTCAGAAAGCCCACAAAAACTGCCATCCACTGCCAATATCTACACTGAAATCAACAATTTTACCCAACGTTACTAGGCAGCATTGAGTGATTCAGAGGTTTTCCACTCAGGAGACAACTTGTCAATTATATCTTCCTGAGAAGGAGGCTGAAAATTTTCTCAACTTGGACAAGTTGAAGTGGGACATGGGAAAGGGTTGCTCAGAGAGGCTAGAACTAGGTAAAACCCTGAGAACCTTGATCTGACTTCACAGTTGGATCTACTTTTAGCAGAGATGTGGGACCAGATGATCTCCAACAGTTCCTTCCCATCTAAAAATCTTTCATGATTACCTGATTTTTTGATAAATCTTGGGATTTAGTAGAATTTCTGATTGACACTAGTTGATCACACAATGCCAACCAGAAATAAGCTTGCTTGTATTTACCTCAGTTCATAACGTTTCTCTGCGCAGTTAACCTATTGCCTACTATTTCTTCCAGTACCATTTTGCTCTCATACCCACCTCTAAGCACTCCTCTTCCCTACTGTCACAGAAGGATCTCCCTTCTCCCAGCTGTTCTCTTCCCAGGAGTGATCCTTAGGGAAAAAAAAAAAAGAGTTGGACTCCCAGTTCAGATGTCAGGTTCAAGGCCAAAGAACAGTTTTTTTCCCCTAGACTAGGGCATTTCCAGTGCCAGGTAGAATCTTTAAGGTATTTGGTTTATTGGTGTGCAAAACATAATTATGCCTCGCAAATTCCTGCAAAATCATAAATGCTAACACAGGCAATACTGGTTGTTCATTTTTCCTTTTTTCCCTAGACATATTTCAGAACATTTCAGAAAAGTCTGACACTTCCTAATCAAGCACCGAGGCAGATAGAGAGTGTGGGATATTTTTGCTCCAACTCTGAAATAGTTACAAGGCTATAAGCAACCAAAACCTGAGACTTACAATGGGAAGTACTCAGTCATCTCAACAAAACAAGGTGTTACCAGCCCTTCCAAAATTAATCCCTTGGTCATTTCTTGAAAATGGATATTACAAACTAACTAACTGGAGCACAGGCTTACATGAGAACATACCTGCTCTCTAACTTCAAGTATCTATCAGCCATGTATCATGTACCAGTCCAAATTAAACCTAAAATCAAGTCTGGCTAAAATAAGATTTTGTTATGTCTTCATCTAAATAAAAGCTCTGAATGGCAATGGCATGTCTCAAAAGCAGTGGCTTGACTCAGGTGATGTTAGCTGTTACATGAGTTTTGCCAAATATACCAAACATATTTTTTGTCTAACATATGAAATGTTATTTCCTTCAAAAACAACTGAACTATTTCTCCACTATTGTGGCAGGGTTCAGAAAAATGTGAGAAAAGTAGACAACTGCTGGATCTCACCACCAGAGGTGAACAGGCAAGGTTTGAAAATAGGATGAGTACTGGCTACATCTTTCCAGTTTCCCAGCCAAAACATCTGTAGTAATATAAAGATTAAATAATCCTGCAGCTACTGATGGCACTAATTAAACAAAAGAATAAAGAGCATAGATGACCTGCTACTTCAGTAAAACTATTCATGCATACTGTCTGAGAACATGCTTTGATGTTTGGCTGGGTGCAAGCCATGAGTCACATCACAAAACTCATAAACAATAAAAGGATAAAAGAAGCTGTGTGGGTACAGACTGTTTGAGATGAAATAGGTAACAATGGCCAAAGATGAAAAAAACCAAAGTTGTTCTAATGTAAAAAAACAATTGACTCTCAAAATTTAGTTCTACAAGTTAAGAAAATTAACCTTTGCATTTCAATTGCTAAACAGAAAAAGAAAAAAGGGAACTAGTACTTAAAACAGACTCAGGTTCTTACTTGGATCTTATCTTACCATTGCCTCCACATACACTGAACTTTGTAAGATCCTACTGGACACAAGCATGAACACAGAAATCAGTTCTAGGAAATCCACAGAGAAATGTATGAATGGATTTATGTGAGACCAAGAACAACCACAGAAGATGCACAAATTGTTATCTCCTTGTAGCTTCTTCCAATGCCTACAATCATTACGATTGCAGTGATGCCAAAAAAACAGGGAGCTATATTTAAATTCCAGAGAAAGTATCTGGAGTTCAAAATGCTAATCATATTTACATAGAAAGGGAAGGAAACCTCATAATAACATACACATGAATTTTATTGACTTGTGTTCATTAAAAGCAGATGTAGCCAAAAAAACCCTAGGAACTTACCAGAAGAGAAAAGCAGACTTGGTTGGTTAAAGCATGGCAGTCATTTTACCTCCCCATATGTTGTTTTTCAAGCTTCTAGCAGTCAGACAGCTGATGGAACATAAGCACAGTCATTTGTGAGGGCACAGGGAGTTATCAAATAATAAAGGCTTTCTCTGATAAAAACTGATTAGTTCTTGTGGCAAAAGAGCAAAATTCCTTCCAAAGGTTAAAATGGAATTTTTTTTCCATTGCTTGGAGTGTAGGTTTCCCATATAGAATATTTTATTTACTAATGCAAATAAAACCTTGGGCTTTTTTCTACTTCCTTGAACATAGTGGTTCATACAACAATAAACTTACAGGAAATCAGCTGAAGACAGATCTGACATTCTGACATCTGCTTTATAAATCTCTTCCTTCTGGTTAGTTACTGACAAGAATGATAGAGACGAGTATGTCCCGGGCAAAAATAAAAAAAGTAATTTGGATACCATGACGGTCTCAGGCAGTCTCAGATTTTGTATTTTAAATTCCTGGTAGATCTCAAAAGTCTTATTAACAAAAAATATAGCCCAAGAGAGGAAAAAGTAAGACCAGTTCAGGGAACTGATGATGGGATGAGTTTACCTGACTAAATAACAGATGGAGGGATGTTCATTCTCTCCTGTATATTTAACGTTTTTTGATTTGAGCAGGTCAGAAGACTCTAAAGTGTCATTTACCAGAACTACCCAATTTTAACTCAGTAATACATACCAACGTGACTGTTCAGTCTCTTATCAATTAAGTCAGCCATAAATGAGGCTATAGTGGCTATTAAGTGAAAGTACCTGCTGAAATCAATTATACTATATGTACATAACCACTAACAAAGCTGACTGCAGTCCCCCACTCTTAAAGGTACTAATGGCAGAGCCAATGTACAGTATCTCTCACTTTTCCTTCTTCAGGGACTGGGCACTGTAATCCCATCACAGCTGTTTTCTTTCTAACATGGTGTCTCAAGGAAATGAGGCTTGTGCAGACAGACTGTCTGTCGCTGTAGCTGTCTGTCTCCCCAGGGACTTCCAGTTTCAGCCAAACTTACAGAGGAATGGGAGTCTCAGACATAATGTTAGACCTACAAGCTTCATAAAAATAATCACTGTGTAAAGGAGAAGTAACAAGCAAATGCTCTGATGTGGCAAGAAGAACCAAGCAATTGAACGTGAGCTTTTTAGCTTTACTGGAGATTCCAGTTGGACAGGATACCCAGCAGATGCTCTATTCATATGAAAATCTTCAATCAAGTGCAAATGCAAAGACAAAAAAAAAAAAAAAAAAAAGTTTTCTTGTTTCAGGATTTGAAATAAATAATTGCTTTTTCAGAACATTGAAATAAGAATAGAAATAAACAGGGAGACAGAGAAGGAAAGTCTCTACCATATGTTTTCCCATGCTCCCAAACATTTCTGCTTTACTTAATGTTACAGGAGGTGGTGACTAAAGCAATGGATTGTGGAAGCTTCTTATTGCAGCATTATGGGGTTTTTTCCACAAATAAAAAGATGTTTTTCTCCTTCATTTGTTGGGTAATCATTTTTCAAAATATTCTTTTCCTCCACTTTAAAATCCATCTCAAATTCTAGACCTGTCAATTTGTTTTCAGATACATTTGAAGTTCAAAGTATAAGCTGTTTTGAAATATTTTCTGATTATTCTGAATATATTACTTTTTCTCAGTTCTCCATTTTTCAAAACCCAATCACTCAGATGCTATCAGCCATCGAGGTGTATTGGAAATGAATCTCTATTAGAAAAGACCACAACCTCAACTGAGTACACTGATAAGAATACATAATATGTACTTGAATTTACTCTTAACAAAAATGTATTCATTTATATACAGTCATTAACTACTATTTTGAAACTGGGATATGATTAGAGCCGTAATTAGGTGTCATAATTTTTGGCAGATCATATGCCTCAAAACATAGTCAAATAAAAAAGCCACATTGTTTTTTTAAATGAGTATTTTCCTTCTTACAAATATCAGGGTTTAAAGGGCACTCTCAGGCACCCCTTACTATGAAGTTAGCCTAAAACAGATGGTGATACTGACTTCTACCTCTGCACAAGACACAAGCAAGACAGAGAGAGCAGGACAGGGAATTCCAATTTCTGCAAACACAAGTTTGCTTCAGAGCAAACTGCATTGAATAACATTGCAACCATTTCACTCCTGAAACTGAAAGAAGAGGAAGGTTCTCTGCAAACTCTGAAGTGGTTCAGAAGCATGTTCCACGTGAGGGGCCACTCCAGCATTCCCAAAGGCTCTGCAAACAAGAAGGCAAGTACATGGTCATTATGGAGACACATATGGAGATACATTATGGAGTTACTGCAGTGGACTGTGTTGGTTTATGGCTGTAACAAAAAGAATAAGCAGCATAATGAATATGAGTCTGCATATAAACAATATTCTACCCTTACAGCTACTCTTGCTGCATTCAAGATGCACGGTTATGAATAACAGGCAATGTGTCCTTTTATCTCCAGATGATATATTGCCTAAAGAAATAAGCACAGAAGCTGCCTTCATGTCCAGGATCATAGTGACAGTTCTGAACAGATTTTTACTTATATACTTTTTTTTCCAAAAGTAACTACTATTAATGGATGGTTCTGCTCATCCCTCATCCCATTAGTTGAAGCGAAGTCAGAGCAGTTTTAGCTTGGATTACAATGAATCATAAAAGCCTCTGCAAAGTAAGCATTGTTCACCAAAGTAATATATAATTTTATTTCTTTCCTACTTAGTTTTCCTATGCTATTTGTCAGCTACTTGCTAAAAGCTAGTGGTAAAACATCTGATTTTAAAAGGACACAGGCTGGGTGAAAGGTGTCATAATAATTGTTAGGAGATTTGGTTTCTTTTTTTATAAAACGTAAAAATGAAACTTTGGTTCTACATCTCCTAAAAAGTATTTCTGTTGACTTGCAGCCAGAACTCATTGTCATGAGGAGTTACAGATCTTTAACTCCCTTTTGAAGGAATTTGTGTCAGAAACTTGTCTGTCCTTTTCAGACATGTAACTACACCCCCACACACCCCCTGAGCAAACTCACAGCACTGCTGTACTAGATCTGGTGTCTTTGTGTCAGTCTGGAGAATTCTGTGGCACTGTTCTGGGGTTCCACACACTGGTCACAGAATAGAGGCCCACAGCTCACACCTTGAGTCCCATGGGGAGGAGGAGATGCAGAGGAAGGCTGTACTGATATTCTAGATGGGCTTTTTAACTAGTTTTATTTTTGGGGTTTTTTTTCTATGCAATGCACCACGTCCTGTGCTCTGCCCCACTCTGTAAGTCCAGGCACACTTACCCAACAAACCATGTTTAAGACTGACCATTCATGATCTGTCATATTCAGCACGTGGGGTCTTGGAATGAGACAGAAGATGTGCAGAAGCACCATGAAAAGTATGAGGGGGAGCAGGATGTAGGAGCCAATTAAATGAGTCACACACTCAAGATGAGACACTTCAAGAACCTCCTCAATCTCCTACCAGTGCTGCATATCCACAAAATGGGTTTGAAGTGTAACTCCTGACAAGTACAGCCACTCTACTGCTGTAACTGTGAACAGTTAAAGCCAAGAGTGATATTGTTCATCTTCCTTTACCTCTTGACTGATATTGCAAATCTAGAGTATTCACAAATACTTTATATATTGCTGTGGGGTGGTATCCACGTTTCACTAGAAAATCCACTTGCATGTTCTCTCTTTAGACAATATTTTACAGTTACTGTAGGAACCTACTACATCCCATTATAATGCAAAATGAAGCCAGCGTTCTAAAAAGACTTCCTCTTTGTTTTGGATATATGACAGACACATGGTGTTCCAAGAAATAAGTAATGCCTGAGGGCATGCAAAATCACCTTTTAAAGTCCATTTTCCAGGTTTATTTGCATGAAGAACTGAATTTTAAAGGTTAAGTTACCTCTTATCATAGAAAAGCTACCATACTGTTTTAAAATAGACTGCTCAAGGCCATGACAAATTACTTTCCCAAATGTCCTTACTATTAAAGGCTCAATTCAGTGAACCAATAATTTACTGTTAATTTGTAACATTTTCTCAAGTTTTGCCTATGGAATAGAAAATGAAAATAAATTATCCTCCAGTACTTAACAATGCTTTCCTTGCATATAAATATGCTCTGAAGATTTGAATACTGCTTAACAAGGTCTTTGGGTGCTTTTGAGATCTGCAAATTCAAAGACTTATGGACCTTAAGAATCCACAGGGCACACAAAGCCACTGACACCGCTGTTTTTTCCAAACTTTTAGAGTTCATAAGCAAATCTATCTCAAAATAAGAACTCATCTCAGAATGTTCATTTATTTTTCATACAATGTATGAAACATACCTTTGGATGAAGAGTATCTCGGTTTAATCTTTTTCAGTGTTTTAGAAATTATCCAGGACATAAACTACACGTTCAGTAAGTTATACACAAATTTGGTGGTGCCAGCACACAGCAAGTAAAGTAAATCAATTTGATAAACAGAGACATTCAAGATGCATCTGAGGATCTTTTTCCTATCTTTGGTCTTATGAAATCCTTGAGAAAACAAAGACATCAGGGAGGACTGCAAGTAACAGCAAATCTGCCAAGCTGAGGAACCAATATTTTGGGAACTAAAGAGGCATTTGAACATAGGAAAGGCCAGAAGTCAGGGCTATATCAACAAATAAAAGTCGTATAAAGCTTTTATTCGGAAATGTAGACACTCTGAATGAGAAGCTCAGCTTAATGTTAGCCATTCTTACTCCCTTTTCAACAGTACTTACCAGCTGATGGCAATTCTGAGGATAGAATGAGAAAAGATAGCACTGGTGGACTGGTGATGTCTTCAAACATCCCCTCTAGACTTGCAGAGCTATGAAAGCGAAAACCTGGAATAATAGACCACGTTTGAGTGACAGGAAGAAAACTCAGTTCTGAATGCCTAAGCATGGAGGCGAGAAACCACTTGTCCAGGTATGGAATGAATACAATCTTCTCACATCCCCACACTGGTCTAAAGACTCACTCATTTTCTTTGTCCTTAGCCTAATAAATAGCATTCATTCCATGTGGCACTAAAAAAAGAGCTTTTCAGCAGGAAAAACAAAAAGAAAAAAAGAAGAAAGGAGTCTGATTCCTTGGAGACTGAGCAGCCTGGTGAGTGCCATTCTGGTGGAACAGAAGAGTTGTTCTCAGGGCAAAGCTTCAAACTGGTTGGAAAGCAGAGCCAAAACAAATCATAGAATGATTAAGGTTGGAAAAGACCTTGAAAATTATTCAGTCCAACCTTTGACCCAACACCACCCTGACAACTAAACCATAGCACTGAGTACCATCTCCAGTCATTTCTTGAACACTTCCAATGTTGGTGACTCCACTACCTTCCTGGATACTGCTTAACCACCCTTTCAGGGAAGAAATTATTCCTGATGTCCAACCTGAACCTCCCCTGGTGCAGCTTGAGGCCATGTTCTCTCATCCTGTTACTTGTTGTCTGGTAGAAGAGACGAGCCCACACCTCACTACAGCCTCCAGGCAGTTGTAGAGAGCGATAAGGTCCCACTGAGTCTCCTTTTCTACAGGCTAAACAACTCCAGTTCCATCAGCTGCTCCTCATACGATTTACACTCTAGACCCTTTCACCAGCCTCACTGCCCTTCTCTCGACTCACTCCAGCACCTCAATGTCTGTCTTGAAGGGAAGGGCTCAAAACTGGACACAGGATTTGAGGTGTGGCCTCACCAACACCAAGTTTAGAGGGGCAATCACTGTCCTGGTCCTGCTGACCACACTATTTCTGATATAAGCCAGGATGCCATTGGCCTTGTTGGCCACCTGGGCACACACACTGGCTCATGTTCAGCCACTGTCAACTAACACCCCCAGGTCCTTTTCCAATGGGCCACCTCCCAGTCACTCTGCCCCAGTCTGCAGCACAGCAGGGAGTTGTTGTGACCCAAGGCAGGAAGTTTTCTTTCGAACACTCCAGGAATTTCCTAGACTGCCTCCTCTCCACTGTATTGAGTTTCCAGCAGACATCATGCAGGTTAAAGTCTCCCAGAAGAACAAGGGCTGAGGATTGTGGAATGTCAGCCAGCTGCCTAGAGAATAGTTCATTCACCTCTTCATCCTGGTTGCATGGTCTATAATAGACTTCCACCAGGATGTCTGCCTTGTTAGCCTTCCCCCTGATCCTTACCCACCGGAACGCAACCTTATCATCATTATCTTTGGAGGCTTCACCTTGGCTAGATGCCAGGTGCCCACCAAGCCACTTTATCACTCCCCTTTCCTAATAGAACAGGGTGAGAAAATAATAAGGAAAACAACACATAGGCTGATATAAAGCAATTACTAAAGCAAAAGTGAAAGTTTGCATGCACATGAGCAAAGAGAAAAACCAATGATTTTATTCTGTACTTCCCACCAGCAAGCGATGTCAGGCCACTGCCCAGGAAGCAGGGCTTCAGGACGCATAGCAGTTGCTCGGGAAGGCAAACATTGTAAATAATGGAAGTCCCCTCCTTCCTCCTCCTTTTATTAGCTTTTATATCTGATCTGACACCATATGGTATGGAAAATCCCTCTGGTTAATTTGAGTCAGCTGGCCTAGTTGTGTCCCCTCCCAGGATCTTGTCCACCCCCAGCCTACTGATGGGGGGAGAACTGCTGAGAGACAGGGCTGATGCTGTGCCAGCGCTGCTCAGAGGTAGCCAAAGCAGTGGTATGCTATCAACACCTTTCTAGCTACCAAAGCAAAGACCAGCACTGTGAGAGCTGCTGTGGGGAAAATGAACTCCATCTCAGCCAGACCCAATAAACTATCCTAAGAGCAACTGCAACTTTCAAGTGACAGTTTTGCTTATCATCTGATAAGAGCCTTAAAACACTTGTCTGCCACAGCCATCCCTGCCAGACCTGCTTTTTGTTTTCTCTATCCCCTGAGGCATTGCAGGATTCCTAGAGTCACCCAGACAGAGGGCAGAGGACATGTTCTGCTTCAGGGTATGCCAAAAGTGTTAGAGCCTTGACAGGACCAAGCATTTGTGCTTCTGTCTCACAGTGAAGTCCAGACACAATCCATGGCACATGTGTTTGCTGTTAAGGGGGTTGGCCCACTAGATGTTGTCAAACTGTTTCATGCAGACTTTACTGAAAATATTGTGCCAGCTGGGGAAAGAGGAGTATCCTCAGGTACTCACAAATTTATGTTTAAGTCCTTGTGCAACTTGCATCCCTGTCTTCATGTTGGGGGCTCAGAGTTCACGCAAACGGACTGCAGGCCACCTCTTCCAGCTCACTGAAGTACCCTAAGCCCCAGACTGGACTTACATTCAAACAGAATTAATTCAGGATGGAGAGAGGGGAATCACAAAAAAGGAATATGACTCTCTTTTACTGTGTGATATCTAAGGCCTATAACGTATGTAACTAGGCCTTGAACTGGAGGCTGGAAATCCTTAATCCTGCATGAGCACTGTGGCAGAAAAATCATGCCCTTGCCGGAAGCAGAGTGTAAGAGGAGAGGCGGAGGTTATTCCTTTCTTTCAGTGCCCCTCTCCTAGTTAATCTCTAGCCCAGTAGTTACGTTGCTTGTTCACAAAGGTAGTGTAAACTCCCCGTGGCCAAATGGCTTTTAAAGATCAATTTCCCTATATAACTGTAATAAATTTGCCATTTTAATAAAGAAACTTAATATTGTAGATACTAGAGGCATTTCTTTATTTGTGAGGGATTTCAAGATCACATGGTAAATATTGTTATTAAAAGACCTTATCAAGCCCCATCAGTCTGTCTGGCACTGCACAGGATGTGAAAACAAGCACTGAAAAGCTTTCACCCTAATAGATAGTTTCATGCAGGAGCAGGGAAACACAGGCAGGATCCTGATGGTTTTGGAAGGAGCAGACAGCTATCAGCAATTCTCTGCAATAAGAATCTCTATTGGTGATGCCAAAAGCCTTACATTTGTACATATTATCAAAAGAGAGGTTTCACATCCTAATTAATGTCCTGTCAGCTTCACACAGCTTGTGCCTATGTATGATCAACAAAGATTTGGGATAGGTACTGTTTTCACATCAGTGCTCTTTGGTAGTGGAAAGCTAAATACCAATTGTCCTCATCCAAATTAGATTTTAAAAAACAATCTTCCTTGTAATTTAGTATGTAACAAGTGACAAAAGCTTCTTTATTTTGTAGAATAGCACAAAGATTTAGATAGCATCACACCATGTTTAAATTTGTCAGCATTCAGTGGGAACGAAGAATTGCTGGGCTTACAACCAGCTGTTTCCAGACTCACAAGAATCCTGTGGTTCTGAACTCCTTTCACACCGTTTGATACATCCCTTGATCATGATTTCTCTGCAAAGTCTGCTTATTGGCAGATGGCCTCTCTCTGTAAGCTGAGCAGTTCACGAAAGGATGATCACAACTCTCATCAATTTTTTTGAGCATCTAAGCCCTGAGATCTTCAATATAAAAAGCAAATCCCAGTCAGCATTAATAAGAAAAATAAAATTCAAAATCAAAATTCTTATTCCCTTAAGTATTGAACTTCACTTTGACCTAGATCCTCCCTTCACCAGAGCAATTATTACCATGTCCAGATCTCATGGCTGGAATCTAAATATCTTAGCTACAAGCAGTACTGTTACTTTGCACCTACCAGTTCTCCACACTTACTGATGTCTGAACAAGCTGCAATTAAAATTCTTAGTATTTTAAAACCAGTTTACTTCAATCAAAGCGTGCACAAAACTCACAAATGGACATCTGCTCCATATATCACCACAGAATGAATTTTCATTCCATAAGCAGGTCTTTAAGAAGAATTCAGGCTCAACATTTTCTGTTTTGAAAGCAGGGGAAGGAAGACTACAAAAGGGATTACCCTCTTCCTCAGACTGTATTCGTAATATGATCAACTTAAATTTCATGCAGTATTTTGTAAAATAAAGCTCACCAGGTAAGTGTAATGGTTTAGTGTAAATGAAGACAACTAGCTTCTTTAAACAAATGAATATACCAATGGAGAGTCTGAAACAAAACAGTGTTGAATTGATAACCTCAAGATTAAAATTACTTCAGTGTTGTATAGCCTAACTGGATAGAAATACCGAAATTCAGCACAAAATAAGAATGATTAATAAAAAGCTGAATTTTTATGATAAGGTAGTGCTCAAAAAGTCTTTTAAATCAATAGCAGTATCACCTATATTTCACCAGGCTTTGTTCTCTATTGAATTATGTCTTTAACATATACCTTGTATCGTATTAAAGAATTTTAGTTTGCCTGTAGGGTGAATTCTAGGACAAGGAACCCTTTAGCTTTATATGTAGCCATGAACCCTCATATTAAAAAGCACTTTGCTATGTGCCCTTAAAAGAAAAGTGTGATTTGCAGCAGCTTTAACATGCAAGCCCATTTGCTGAGAATTGTTCTATAAACTGTATGTCTGGATGACAATAAATCCACAACGCCTGTTATTTGCTAAAGTAGCCCATGTTCAGTTTCAGTCTCTAAATGTAGGGTACTCTAAATTATGATGGAAATGTCGTGAGAAACTTGGCCGGGGGAGGTTAAAATCAGTGTGAAACAGAAGGAAATGTGTTCTTTGGCTTTCAGCAGCAGCTTTGCCTCTTCCTGATCTGGTCACAGTTCCCCATTTGATTTGCAGCAGTTCTCCCACAGATTCCATGGTCAAGAGAATCCCTGTACATGACAATCAATTTTAGATAACCCCTTGTATCTTTTGATAGTCTCCTCTGCTCGGATCAAAGCCTAGTTTACTACGGAGCTTCCGTGGGTTTTGACCATTTAATTAACCGGAGGACGGTTTTCTAGAGCTAACACAATGCCTTTGAAATTTATCCGCCCCTTACGAACACCCGCGGTTCCATCTCCGCTCACAGGGAGTTCTGATACATTTTTAACGAGGACCGTGCCTTCGGCTGCGCCCTCCCGAGCACGGGGCTTCCCCGGTGGCGGTGCAGAGCCGGACTCTCTGCCCCCCGCCCGGGCGCCGCGGAGCTGCAGGCCGGGCCGGGGGCCGCTGTGCAGCGCAGGGGCAGAGCCCACCCGGGCGGCGGAGCCTCCCCGCTGCCGGCGGGGGCTGCGGCGGGCGAGGAGCGGGGCCGGAGCGGGGCGGAGCGGCGGCAGCCCCCGGGAGCCGAGGGGCGGAGCGGGGCTGCCGGTGCGCTCCTCCCCCGGGGCACCGACCGCTCCGTCCCGCTGCCGCCGGAGCCCCGGGAGGGCGTCGGGGGCAGTGGCGCGGGGGCGGGTCGGGTGCTGCGCGGCGGGGGAGAGCGGGAGGGCGAAGGCAGGAGGGGATAAAATCCCCGTCGCCGCTGTGGCTGGGAGTCTCTCGCCGTCCCTGCTCGCCCGCCGGGGGTACCGAGCTCCGGGCCTCAGCTCCGTTCCCGGGGCCAGCCCTGCCTGCGTCCGCGGGGGAGCGCAGCGGAGCCGCTGAGCGCTCCTGGCGTCCCGCAAGTTCCCCCGGAGCCCAGCGGAGCGCAGCATGCGGGACAGGGGCTGACGGCGGCGGCGGGGCCGGCTCCGCGCTCCCCGGACATGAAGCGGCCATCGGGAGCTCCAGGTAACGCTGCCCGGCGGGGTGCCGGAGCGGACATCCCCCGGTAGCCGGGGTGTGACGGGGACAGGGTCCGGATGGGCAGGACTCGGGGCTAAGAGGGGCCGCGGAGGCGAGCGCAGCCCGGCAGCGGGCGAGGGAGACCCGGTCCGCGCCTCCGTCGCGGGACGACGGCAGTGGCCGAGCCTGCCCGGGGTAGTCGGTCACAGACCCCTCGGGAGTGTCTGTGGGTGCCCCGGTCCGATGCCGGTTTAGCCTGCTCGGTGGCCGGGCTCGCCGAAACTTTGCCCTCCGCCGACTCCCGGTAGGAATCTGAGGCTGCAGCGGACAGTCGCCGTCGTGAGAATGGCAGGAGCCCGCCCCAAATCGTAGGCAAGGGGCTTTCTGTGAAGTTTAGCCCTCAGCTAAATTTTTGGAGGCGGTGAGGATCCTTCGCTGGGCAACTAAACTTTCGTAAGATCTGACATTGCGTGGAGACTGGGTACTGATACTGTAATAGGCACTGCCACTTACCATTGCGTTCTTTCTTAATTATTTGCTGATCTCCTTAGCAACTGAAGTAATTTGCAAGGTTTAAGCTTGGTCGCAGCTTGATTTACAAAGTAACATGGCAAAAAGGATGAATTTGTTGTTTCACTAATGCATATTTCCCTTGTACTCTCTCAGAGGGATAAGAGCTGCAGAGATGTTGACTTCACGTAACTGGTACTGCTGTAGAGACTGTTGATTAGTCCAGCTGAGGCTCTGTTGTACGTCACCCATTTGCTCTTCTGTGTCTCGGTTTTCTTTAAGACAAGTGAGTTATCATGGTTTTAAAAAAAATCTCTTCAAGGAAATTCAGTCTTTTTGTGAGGGATTAGTGGGAGATGATAGTTTTATCTGGCTAAGGTTACTAGGACAAATTGATCTCTAATTCAGCAAGATTGAGGTCTGGCCAGATGCTGGCCAGAGAGAACACTCCATTTGCCGTGCTGCCTCAGGATTAGCTGGCTGCAAATATGATGTAAAGCCATTTTTTCATCACTGTTAGGTCCTACACCAAGCACAGTTTAGCCCAGTTCAGGGTTTTAGTCCAGTGTATCAAGACAACTCCCAGATGTAGCTCACCAACAGTCTTTGCTGTTCAATCCATCATGTCTCTAAATCTCATGGATTACGATGCTTGGGTAATCTATGTCTGTTCAGTCAGAGATGCTGAGCACAGCTGTCAGGAAGATTTGATGCAAAGTATGCCTTTTCCACTCAGGAGTGATAAAGGCAGAGTAGAGCCTGGAGACTGAGGAGAGGTGGGTGCTGTATGAATATTTCCTCTGACAGTACCACACACACACAAGGACTGCAAGTTTATGCAGACCTTCCTTATAAATGTAACTTTTTAAAAGACTAATTGCGTAGGATGCCACTAGTCTATATGTAATTAATGGCTGTGTCATGTACTTAAGCAGGATTCATGAAGTTGGGATTAAAAGCATGAATAATTATACTTGTATAATATTGTTGTTATAAATTAATAAAACCCCATTCTAAAAATCACTTTTGCTTCTGAGTTCATGAGGAACCTTTGTCAAATGTCATGCCAGAAAAAAAACCCAGTACTGTGAGAAAACATTTGCACCTGAGCCATCATTTTTTCATTTCATGTATTGTTAAATTTAACTAATACAGCCCTAATTCATCTGATATGTAGACTGGTATGGAGGGAGAGCACCTGTGTGGATATGGGCAGTCAGTGAGAGGTGCAGAGATGTATGAATGTCTTGTGGGCTAGTGAGACTGGGGTGAGACTCAAGGAAAAACAGTCACAGGAGACATGGCACAAGGGAAGGAGGTAGGGGATAGAGAAACGGTGTGAACCTTCTGGAGGATGAACTGAGCTCTTTCATATTTTCGAGTGCTTGATCTCTGTAGAGGCTCAACACTATTCCTGCAGTAGTACAGCAGGCAGCAGGCTTGTGTGCAAATATTTGCATTTTCACTGTGCAGAAAGTACCAGCCATATGTGGGACTATTTGCATCACCAATGTACAGGAAAATGCTTTACAGTAGGAATAACATCTACCAATCCAATTTTTTAACAGTTAAAAGACTAATAGTAGTGCTTGCAAAATCATTGAGGTGAATTGTGATCTCCAGTCCAGTTCACTGCCTAAATTAAGAGATGTGCCACATAAGGATTTTTAGCAAAGTCTTGAACTGGGAGAGAGAGTTTGGTGTACAGGTTCTGTGGGAGAAATAGCAATAAGCCTGAAGGTACTTACAGAGGATAAGAAAACTGGTGTAGAGATTATTAATGTCACATTAGTGGGAGAGAGAGCCCAGAGAAAGGAAGAAAGAGTGTTTAGGATATTAGTTGATCTTCAGGTGATAACTGATGGTCAGACTATATGTTGCCTGGCATTTCCCTTTCCCATAAGCAGATCTAGGTGCTCATTGCTTTAAAAATAAAACAACAAACAACCCCACCCGAAATAAACAGAAAACAGCAACAAACATGCACATTAAAAAGTTCAAAACCAAGAATAGAATCCTTAGCTTCTCTAGAAGTTGGTTGTAGTCAATTTTGCTATTTCTCACCACAGAGGATTTTCCCTATGATAGAGAGTATGTCCTGCCTTTCTTCTCGAACAGTTAAGAAGCATGTGCACCATTACTATTCAGATGATTCATCTCGGGGAGTAATACTTTCTGGCACTGACCTTAAAATATTGCACTTTAACATCACAAAGAAATTATTTCTTTGAATGGAATTCAAGAACAAAACTCCCAACCATGCCCTCCATTTTACTATAAATCAGAAAAGGTATTTACCCAGCTCATTCGGAAATAATGGTGAAGTACGTGGCCAAAGTCTGTTGGCACATGTGAGCTGATAGTATTCAATAGCAATATCTCCCTTGAGAAAATATGCAATCTTGAAATTTGTAAAATAAGAGTTCTCTAAGACCTGAATTAGTGTTACTGGGATGAAACAAAATGCCAGGTTTTTTTAATACATGGCTAATTTTAGGCTTTGTTTTTCTTGCCACTTAACATATTACTACCCAGAAATGTTTATGCAGTCATTTTGAGTAAGTTCAAATGATCACATACCCTATAAATGTTTATGTTGAACATGCTTGGCTTTGCAGACCATCCTGGGTAATCTGTGCAGGAGATATGTGGAACACAGGTTGAAGAGCAAGTTTCAGCTCAACAGTACTTACTAGTCTCCAAAAGCGCAAAGAACCTGTAGGGAATGTAGGCACTGCACGGTGAGTTGGGCATGGAAAGGAAGGCTTCTGCTCATCAGAGTACTCTCTAAATACTCTTGTGTGTCTTGTAGTATATTTAGGATGCCTATAATTTGGATTTGCCCTGCCAGACAAGGCAAGTTATCTGAAACAGTTTTCATTTTGCAACACCAGTGAGCTTTGAAAATAGACAATTCAGTTTTCAGCCCTTGCAAACTGTTTTTGCTCCTTAGAACTCAAAGGTATTATGCTGATATATACCAGCCACTGATGTGCATCTGCCCAAGGGATTTGGTTGCAGACTAGCTTGGAGTTTCTGATGAGATAATTGTAGGCATGGACAGAAGCAAGCATGCAAAGTTATCTAGTGTATTAAACTTTGTAACCCTTACAAACCTGAGCATTGATCTAGTATGTCCCATTTGGAGTATCTCCAGGATCACAGTTATATTCAACATGGGAGCTGATTTTTTTAAGTGCCGTTCATCTTGTTGCAGGTGCAGTTACATTAAAAACTAGGCTGCATAGCTTGCAAAATCAGGCATTCAGATGTTAGTGGAAAAGGCAACCTTTGCAGCAACAGTTCATCTCCTATTTTGTGGATGCTTTATAATCCAGTCTTCAAGGATGTGGTTTTATGGTATGTAGTTTTTAGATGCCTTGCTTCCTACAGCAGACTAACTAAATGAGCAATTATTAAATACCTTTTTCATCTGCCAGTGTGTTTTCATTGTGCTTTATGTCTGTATGCCATACAAATTCACACTGGTACAGAATTATTTTCTGATGGCAATTTCTCTAATTCTTCATAGGTCTCACCCTTTAGAAGCAATTGTATCTATTAATTGTTGCTATAGACTACTTAACTAGCAAAAACAACTAAGGAGCTTAGGACTAGTTAAAAAAATATTGCTCTAGATTCCTAACTTTCCATCGAAAACCCCATGCAGTTAGAGGCTTCAGGAGACTTTAAAAGCCTAGAAAAATTATGAATCTTGATATTAAGCTTTAATTGAAACCAATCAATTTCTTTTAATGATACTTCGATAGCTAAAATCATGTTAGTATATCCCTTGTACAAACACGGAAGCAGGAGAAGCCTGTGCAATCAGAAGTGCCAGATAGAGTCACAGCATTTTGACTCTCATCTCAGCACTTCCTCAGATCAGTGCTTCCCAAATTTAGCATGCAGAGGTTCCTTATTTTCTAAGTGCCAAGCTGGTGACTGTACTATGTTCATTATTTTTTAATAATCACCAGTTTACATAGTTTGCCTTATCTCACAGGAATTTTGTGGCAAAGACTAGGACAGCTGCAGTTACCAGGTATAGGGATTTACCAAATTCTTGATTTAATCATCCTTTCTTTTCCCTGTTCTTCCTCAGAACCTGTGCACAGTGTAAGGAAAGGTTTTAGGGGGGGAAATTTAGCAATCATGTAACCAAGGACTGTATATAAAATTTAAAATGGCAACAAAAACATAATTCTGACACTTTATTTTTGAGCATTTGACTTGGCAGTCTTGCAGTTCTCTTAATGTTTTGGGGGTTTTTTTTTGGAATGCAAACCTCTAAAGCCAGTGAATATATAAGTTCTTGTGAAAGGTGAAATGTCCCATTCTCCCATGCTGCCTTCATATTCTTCTTTTAATGGGTCATTAGAAGGTTCAGCTCTTTAGTTTCATAGCACATCTTCTACTACTAGACTTAAGAGTAGATTTGTCAACAGAAGACAGCAGCCTGCCAGATTGGCAGAGGGTTATAGAAGAGGGAAATAAAGAACTGAGGAGGAGTGAAAATTTTGCATTTTGCATATATTAATTAATTGCATCGGTAATCTTAGGTTCTTAAGTAGCAGATGTAAATTCTCAGGAGAGGTGTGCCGTAAGGTTTACCTCCTGAACTCTTGTTTGTCTTTTGCTTAGTCCTCTTCTTTCCCTTTACACCCTCGTCATCTGCTTTTCCAGTCTCATATGCCTTAACTGACTTGTGCATCCTCAGACTACCTCCTCCTCAGTTTCTTTAGTAACAGTGATGATGCTCCATTAGCATCCACCTCCCCTGGTTTTGCACTTCCTTCCCTATGTATCTCTTACCCTTTTCTTCTCTCTCTCCCCTACTTCCACTGTCTCTCTGCCCTGCTGCCCTCCACCATATTTAGGTCTTGATTTTAATGTTTTTGTCCTGAAGGCTCATCTTTTCTTCATCCATCTTGCATCGTCAGAGAATACAATTTCTTCTTTATTCTCCCCCTTTCTGTCTGAGGCTGCTTCTTTCTCCTCATCCCACTGTCCACAGACTCCTGGCCACAGCCACTATCAGCAGCGCAGAGCAGACATTGCAGGGTTTTTCCTGCTCAGATACTGCTCCAACAGGTGGGTGAGATTGGGGAAATGAGTTTGAGGATAATAATGTAGGAGCTGAATACCACATCTGAACTCTGAAGGGGTGACAATAATGAATGCAGATGAACTCACCTGTGGATTTACTGACCAACTCTAAACAAGTACCAGGCAGAGCAAGAATGAACAGAAATGTTCATTCCTCTGCTACGTATGTGTACATTTTCTCAGAAGATGGCAAAAAGCCTACCCCTTAGCACAGAATCACTACTGTGCCAGATCTTACATCCCTGCTTCAAACCATACTGACTCTAAAATATTCTCAGAAAAGAGTATAGTTGGGGTTTTTCTATCTACATATGAGCAAAATTTTTTTTTCTTTACTAAGTTTTGCGAAACAGCTGACTCATCCCTGCTGAATGTTCCCAAAACCTGTGCCTGAGGTAAGCACTAGGCATAGATTTCTTCCTCATTACTTATATTGACAAAGGTAGAAGAAGCAGAATACAAAATATTGTTATTGAACAACTTTAATAAATTTCAGAATAGGCTGCTGCTACCTGAACCATAAGTTGCTAAACTAACAAAAAAAAAAAAAAAAAAATTCATATGACCTTTAAAGCTAGAAAGTCTGAGAAAAATCTTTGCTTGAAAACGTGCGACATTTTCTGATTGCAAAGAAAAGCATGTTGTAACTGCTTCCCACTAGACAAGAAAAAACATTTTAGGATGAGGCTTTTTCTTTCCTCTACTGGGAATTCTATCTGTGTTGGTTTGGAAACAGGTAGGGGATGCCATTGCCAAGTCATGCTCCACAGAGGAACATTTCCAGGTTTTTTTAACAAACTGTCAGAAATTGCATTGCTTGGTCCAAGACTGAAGAATAGTTGCATTCTTTTTGAAGACAAAAATTACTGTATCTACAGTATTGTACACATGTATATATTTACACATGAATGCAGAATATCAAGTTTACATAAAACCAATGTTCAGCTTACATCACCTTAGAACTAGATTTTACCATTAACTGTATGAAACCCTTAGGATTAATTCCCTGTGTTTTTCAAAAGGCATAAGAAATCAGGCAAAGTATTACTGGTAAATGTTAATGTGCTGTACCTCTGTATCCCTCTTTTGACAGCAACTAGTGCAAAGCTAACTGCACATGTAATCTGTGGCAAGGAGCACTGCGAGACAGCTAAAGGACAGTGACAATGTCTTTAAACTGGCGGACACTTCCTACTCGACTTGGAGTTTCTAAAGTGAACTGCAAAGGACTCGCATGCCTCTTGGTCTTCACTGTGAGTGTTTGTGGCAGTGCCCCGGGAATGTGTCCAGCAGCCTGCATCTGTGCCAGTGATATCGTAAGCTGCACGAATAAGAACCTCACTCGAGTGCCAGGAAATCTTTATAAATGTATGAAAAGGCTGGATCTGAGTTATAACAAAATTGGGATTTTGGAGCCTGAATGGGTCCCAGTGCTGTCTGAGAAACTGAACACTTTAATAGTCAATCATAATAGCATTAGCAGCATTAGCACTGGAAGCTTTTCCACAACTCCGAATCTGAAGTATCTGGACTTGTCATCCAACAGCCTGAAAACACTGGGCAGCCCTGTGTTTCAAGAGCTGAAGGCATTGGAGGTTCTCCTGCTGTACAACAATCAAATAACACTCATCGAGTCTTTAGCCTTTGGAGGATTGTACAAATTACAGAAACTGTACCTAAGCTACAACTTGGTCTCGCATTTCCCACTGGACTTATATGTTGGAAAACATAAACTGACAGAACTTGTGTTGCTGGACATTTCCTTTAATCGCATCCAATCGATGCCTATTCAGCGCCTGAGTTCAGTGCCAGCCAAACAACTGAGTGGAATTTACCTTCATGGCAACCCATTCTATTGTGACTGTGTCCTGTACTCCATGCTAATCTTCTGGTATCAAAGGCACTTCAGCTCGGTGGTGGAGTTCAAAAATGAGTACAGCTGTTTGTTGCAGTCAGACCCAAGAGGTCACAATAAACTGCCTTTTCTGCACGACAACGTTATGAATTGCTCTGAAAGTACTGTCAACAGCTCTTTCCAAGTCTTTGGGTTTATTCATGATGCCCAGGTTGGTGATAGGCTGATTGTACACTGTGACAGCAGAATCAGTGACATGGGCACACAGTTTGTTTGGGTTAGCCCAGACAATAGATTGCTGGAGCCAGACAGGGAGACTGATAACTTCAAGGTGTTTCCTAATGGCAGCCTGGAGATAACAGATGCCCAGCTAGAGAACTCAGGACTGTATTCCTGCATTGCAATAAATAAGAAAAGACTATTAAATGAAACCATAGAGGTCAGAATAAATGTTAGCAATTTCACAGTGAACAGGTCCCATGCTCATGAAGCATTTAATACAGCTTTTACCACCCTTGCTGCCTGTGTGGCCAGTATTATTTTAGTACTGCTGTATCTCTATCTGACCCCCTGCCCGTGTCAATGTAAGGCAAAAAAGAAGAAGAGGAAGCTGAACCAAAGCAGTGCCCATTCATCCATACTGAATTCCGCACTGCCGCAAGAGCTGCCAGCCGACGAGAAGAAAGCTAGCACTGGTAAACGGGTGGTTTTCCTGGAACCCGTGCATGAACCAAAACAGGGTCAGAATGGGAAAGTAAAACTGTTTCCTAATGATAGTGTCATTACTGAGAGTATCTTAAAAACTACTCGAACAAAATCCGACTCTGACTCTGTCAACTCCGTGTTCTCAGATACACCTTTCATGCCACCAGCTTAGTTTGCTGCCTGTGTTTATATCGTGCAGTTACATTTCTGAATACCTCCTTTGCCTGTAGCAACCATCAGGACAAACAAATAAAAAGAGATAAAATGTTTTAAAAAAGGTACATTTTGTCAGTCCTTGAACTGCGTCTCCTCTCTGTGCAGGCCGCACAATAGTGACACCTCGTTCGGGAAAAGCAAACAGCTTGTCATTATTGTGAATGTCTTCAATGCAAGCTTAGCCTGGGTTTTACTCTCTGCTCCATACACAGCAGTTTCTCGTGCATGTTTAGAGACAATTTCTGTGCATACAGCTGACTCTGCAGAGGCAAAGGCTGACCCCCTATGCAACACCCAGTCATGCTGATAATTCAGCTCTTCCAAAGTGATCACAGAAGCAAACTCTCATGGCTAAGGAGAAAAATATCTAGACTTCCTGCAATTCCTTTCACAGGCTCATAAAATCTTTATGTAAAATCACTAGGAGAAAAAAGTCATGATTTTTCTTGGACTGCTTGGCACAAAAGGATTAAATTTGCCACCAGAATGCCTAGCAGCACTGGGTAAATGTTTGTGGCCTTCAAATGATAATGTTTTTGCAAGTTGCTTGAAAATGTTAAATGAAGGGCATTGTAATAATTTTATTCAAAACTTAGTCATGAGATTACTTGTGAAACATGCTTTTATTTGTTTATAAATATTCATGTAATGAAAACAGGTAAAAGTTAACATGCTACCTTTGCAGTTGCCTTAGTCAAAAAATGAAAGTTGTCAGGCATATATGAGAACTTATACAAATCATCAGTAACTAATTAAGCTGTGATAACTGGATTGATTATAACCAGTTGTCTTAAACTCCACTGCTCACTGTATGCTTGGCATCACATGTGGTGATCAAATCTGCCAGCATCACCAGGGCTCCTTCTTCACCTTAGGGTTCTCTGAAATCAGGGAAATATTTTAGTAATTTTTTTCAGTGTCACATGGTTCCTGCAGCCTTATTAAATTTGCTTCCTAAAGTTTTTTTCTTAAAAGAAGAAATGCAGTATTTGGACAAACTGATGAAAATATAAAAGACTTTACACATTGTAATTTAAGAAAACACAGATTTTACCTAGACTGGGCCCTTGTCTTGTATGTACTGCTTTCTTGCTTGCTCAAATGTATCACAATCAAAATTTATGAGTTTGGTAAAACTGACCTGGACTGGTTATGCAATATAGGTTGCATGAAGCATTCTGTTCTATTAGCTTTTCCTTTTCTGTTGTAATTGCCCTTTTTTTTTTTAAGCTTGCTTACCTTGGAGCTGGGCTGGACTTTCCAATCTTCCTCACATTGACAAGTGGCAACTTCGAAGTTTTTCAATTAATTACAACTTACCAAAGACAAGTAAATGGAGCATGTCTGTCACATTCTATTTTGGGGGAATATACTGAAAGGGTAAAGGATAAACTAAATCAGAATCAAAGGGCTACATGGTATGGCAACTGTAACTTATTTTCGAGAAGCTTACTGTAACAGCCACTTGCCATTTTTTGTGATTTATTTTGAGAGGCGTGTCAACATGCTAAAGCTTATATCTGGCTGATCCAAAGCTATCAGCAATTGATTTGCTACGGAAAAATCCTGATGTAGCTAATTGTTTGAAGACAAGCTATCTGACAAACAGATTAGCTCAGGAAACAGTGTCTCTGAATTGTGTACAAAGTATGTGGAATTATAAAAATGCTGAAGATTTTAATTCAGATATTCAGGGAAGTGGAAAATGGAAATTATTTTTCTAGGTAGAGGATAAAAAATATTGAGGAAAGGAAGATGACCAGAAGTTTGTGTCTTTTATTTGTACATTTATCTGTGTAAATTTAAAAGTAGCTTCTGCTGTCAAGCAGGTTAGTGTTCTTTCATAAAGCTCTTTCCCTCTTTCATCTGTGTATATGCAGTAATCCGAAATCTATATTTTTACATATTAGGTATGATGGAAAAATAGTGATTTTCTTTGCTAAAATCAGGTTGAGTCAGTTGTCAGTGTGGCAAAGGTTTGACCTTGTCGCCTCAAAGATTTTTTTTTTTTAAAGATTTAGCTAAGTTGCATGATTTTGTACTATTTCACGTGTATGGATGGTGAGTGGATGGATGTCCTCTGTGTTGTGCAAGGAGATGATCAATGACCCAGGGCCAAAGGGCTGAAATGGTGGTGAGGCAGAGTGGGAAGCAGAGAGACAAATACTCTGCAGACAGTTGTGCAGATCACTTACAGCTCTGGGCAGATGTTATGCTCTGTTGTCATACATGAGGTTGATTGACCCAGATTTCAGTGTTTACACAAGAGCGCGGATGGTCAGTTCCAAACTGGGCAGAAAAAGAAAACAGGCAGTTTTCAGTATGTGTGCGAGGCAGACACACTTCTCCTTGGCAGCTACAGCTGAGCAGGTGCCAGCACAGGGCAGTGGGAGTATCATGTATCGAACTCACTGAGTATGTTAAATCTGTATGGTAGTCCTAAACAAAAAAAGGTAGAGATCCTTCAGCCTTTCCTCCACAGGGCTGCTGCCCTGCAGCAAAAGCATGGGGATTTGTGGGATCAGAGTAATCCTGACAGATGACTAGAGAAGCTGAGCATTGATCTAAACAGCAGATATTCACTGTGACTATTAACTGTCTGTGTTTTGCTGACTCCTTCAAAGTGCTCACAGTTGAAACCATGAGTGTGAACAAGGTGGTAAAAACAAAGCTTTTGAAAGAGATGGCTTTTTTGCTGCTTTGTTACATTATCATAGCCTCATGAGTTCAGTAGGTGCAAGTTTAATGAAGATTTTTAATCATTAATGAATATTTATCATATAGCACTGACACTATAAATCTACTGCCCCAGTCTTCTCTCTTCTTGGAAGGCTGTGGAAAGCCAATGCAGCTCCTCAGTTCTTTTCCTCCCACTGCAACGTGAGCCCCGCCAGGGCTGTGAGCAGGGAACTGGTGCTGCCATGCAGCTCCATGGCCTTGCAGCACCCTGGCTGTTGCTTGGGCAGGAGGGGCTGCCCAGATGCCACACCTGCAGCCCCACTGTGGTCTACTCTCCTAGGAAAGCTTTGTTGACAGGCCTCTCCTATGACCATGTCTTCCCCTTTAGCCTGTGTCCTGGATTTCCCGTTGATGTTTCCAGCAACTACAAAAAAGCTGAATGATATATTTAATGCAGAGAGAACGCAGTTCTGTGAGGTGTTGAATGCGCTGGCACCAATCCAGACACGCTCTTAAAATGAGTTTGCAGTAAGGCAGAGATACCAAGCTACTGGCAAGAAGTCTATGGTTGGGCATGGGGTCACTCGCTGCCTCTGCAAGATGCCTGGAGTGAGATATTGCCCATGACGCTCTGATAACCCCAGGTGCTTTTGCTCTCCCTTGTCTACTTTCCAGTTCCTGAGACCATGGCATACAAGGTCATAGGCAGAGCTCTAAGCTTTAGTTCAACACTGTGTCTTTTTTGGGCCTCCTTTGAATATATGTCTGCCAGCACTTTGATGGTGGTAAGCAGCTTTTCTCTTATTCAAGGGCCTATTGCATTGGTTCCAGCTGTCTCATGGATCAAAAATAAGGGTAATGTCTGCAGGCAGCTCTGGGAAATTATGTCCTTGCCTCTGCCTGTTTCCAGTACTACACATGCCTGCAGGCGTCAGCTTTTGTGGAGTGTTTTGGAAACAAGTCATGTAAAGCCAGCATGAAACCTCTCAGGTCAGTACGGAGTGCAACAACAGCAGCTACACAGCCACATCGTCCCCATGTTCTCCACCTGTAGTGGCAGGAGACACACAGGTAAAGCTGCTTGCTGGTCATCTCTTCTGACTTTGATAAGATTCAATGTCTGACTCAGATCACCTAACAGTGAACACATAAAATATCTGACTACCCCTCAAATACACTGAGCAGCTGCCATCCCTGCTGGAAGCTGAGGGTGAACCAAAGTGCTTTCCTGACACCAGCCTTTAATCTGCAGTTGGGTATGTCAGCCAATACTATGTGCTTTCAGCCCAGTAGTATACCTCCTGCTTGCTAGGCAAGTGGTTCTCCAGGTTAGTAATGTGTCTATCTCCTTAGCATCACTGCTTCGAAAAGTCAGATTTCTAAGGACTGCTAGTTCTTGACAGTGTCAAAGAACTAAGAGATGATATAGCTCATTCTTCTGAACAGCCAAAACCCTAGGGCAAAATTGTGTTTAAACCAAAAACTTTAATTTAGGATTGCACAAGATTATTTATTCCCTCTAGAGTAAATCAACCTCCTTCAACTGCTTTTATACCTTGTCTACAGTTTATTCCTACGCACCTCTCATGTCTCGGAACTGGGTGAAAATAAACCAGCCTTTATGGGCCAAATCATACATAGAGATGTGGTCATCTCTAAAGTAATGCGGCAGTCACAGTCTCCTGTGGACTGCAGCCACTGGCCATCCCACCCAGCACACACTTCTGTTCTCATCTTCGAGGCTGAGTTGTCACCATTTGGCCATGGCAGGTGCAGGGACCTTTTCCAGCCTCTTCCTTCATAGTTTTCAGCATAAGGACTGGCTTCCTGAAGACGATTTCTGGATGTACTGAAAAGTTGCTGTAAGGGATTGTTTGAATTGATAAATTAAAACAACTACTTTCAGGTGGCTTCTAGATCATGAGAGCTGACATTGGTAAGTAGTAGTTCAGGATATACATTCAATTTACAGATTTAGCAATTTAGATTTTACTTTCTCTTTGCTCTTTCTGCTAAACAGTACTTGAATCATTAAACATATAGAGAAGGAGAATGCATATTTAAGTATTTTTTTTCCTCTGTTACTCTTTTTCCATTTGTCCAGTAGGGCTCAGATATGAACAAAAGCGGAACTTTGAGGTTGAGGGGGATAAAGGCAAGAAATAGTTTGAGGCAAAGTTAACTGGATTTTTAAAAGAAGGGTAATATCTTAGCTCTTGTCTTCAGCAGGTACATGTTAAAAATAAAAATAATAAAAAAAAACCCCTAGGACTTATTACCTAAATACAGATTTCATGGGTATTTTGTAGCTTCTGTATGTTAACAGAGTTCTGACAGTAATAAAGCTATGAAAGTGATCCATAAAAAAATCAAAGCATAAGAGTATTATTAATAGTTGTTTCTGAACAAGGGGTACCCCAAATTTGCTGAAGAGGTCATGTCATAGATAAAAGGACCATACCTCCCTCACTTAAAAGAAATTTCTAGTAATAACTTTAAAGAACTGAACAGATGCAATGGAGAAAGTATTTTTCTCGTGAATTACTGGTTTATGTTCTGATTTTGTTAGGTGAATTTCTTTCCTTGTATGAATCTATCTTCCTTTCCTTTGCAGAATAACGCAATTAACTGGAATAATATTTTCTCATTTAGTTCTCCTAATAAAGTCTACATTTAGTAGAGAAGGCAAGGAGGGTCAAGAATGATATAATCAGCTTGACATCACTGAGATGTCAGGAAAAGTTAGTTGTGGATTTCAGTATTCTTTGATCAAACATGAGATTATTCAGGCGTAAACCTGTGGGTTGTTTTAATTTAACTGATATTTTCTGTCTGATTTGAATAATTTGAAATGGCATATTGGAGGTTTTTTTAAAGGAGAAAGACTATTCCTGCAACTTCTTGCATCAACTTAACTAAATTGATATAGAAACCATCAGTGATGTGAAACGACTCCGTTAGCATAAAGTAGCTCTGTATATAGAGAGGCAGTCCAGTCTATGTGAATATTTCTCATGACAGCCAGGGTCAACTGTATTTCCTAGGCAAGCTAGAGCCAAATTGCATTATACAGACCTTTCCTAGACAATCAGGGAGATGTTTTCTGCAATGAGATTACCTTAAAAAGCTCAATTGCCATCCTCATTTAGGTCTTACCACAGATCCCGTTTTGAATTTGGTGCTTTTATTTCACTTTTGAACTATGCATGGAACATAATAGGCTGCTACAGCATATATTCCTGGTAGGAACATCAGGAGAAGGAAAGAGCAGTTGAGGGGAAGTAAATATGTTTGCTTGAGAGCTGCATAATATGGTACACTGCCAATCTCTCTCCTCAAGGGTTAATGGTCCTAAACTCAAAATGCTCATCAAATTCAAACGAACTTTAGACACCCTCTCCAGAGGGGGTGGAGGCTCTGATGTGTGAGAGCCTCAGCAAGTGCTGCCCTTTGCAGAAGACAAAATGTCCTGTCACAAAAAACAAAAGGATTTCTAGCACTTTCCCTGGTAGCTATGTGATGTCGGCAATAATAGAGCACAAAATAAATTAGCTCTGATAAGCACTGCTGTTGCCTAGAGCAGCTCAATTAGCCTTTTGCCTTTGGAGCAGAAGGGTTTATAGCACTATACAGAGCCTCAGACCAGGCTACATCTGACTATTGTGCTCTTTGCTCTTTTTACCTGACACCAGAAGCAGAGAGACACTAGATTTGGGGCTTTTTTTGTTGTTGGTTTTTGTTTTGTTTTGTTTTTTTAACGTGAGTATTTAGAACAAACAAAATGTTGAACCTTTTTCCAGGCAGTGCACCACTGCCTGTAAAAGCACTGGTGGATGGGAAACAAAGCTTTTCACCACTCAGATATGTCAGTCAAGGCTGGATCCTGTGGAAGGAGGTGTTTTGCAAAAGAGCAGAGGGTATACTTGCTTCTCTGACCTCGCTTTGCTAAGCAAAAGTTAATATACTTGGCCTATTGCCTGAAATAATTTCAAATCTTATTTTTTAAACTACTTTCACAAATGCAAGTGAATTACATCTGTTGTTGCAACTATCAATTGATTTGTAATTTGGGGATGAAAGAATTTTGGTTTATCTCTTGTCCTTCCCTCTTTGTCCAGAAAAAATAGCACATCTATTTTTCAATGCATGTGTATCCCCTCCCCTTTTTATTTTCAAGCATGGATAATCAGCCCATATAATTTAAACAAAATGATCATGTTGCAGGGAATGGTCTCTGTGATCCATATTTTGTGTAGAGATAAGCCGATTTGTTGGGTATGCTGTCCTATATATCATTTCACATTTTAAAAATATATTTAGACATGCTGTTATTATTGTTGCCACAACAATTTGTGGCATATAATTTTTTCCAAAATTTCCTTCCCATTACAGATAAAAAAAATACAGTAGAATGTCAGAAATCACTGCATTTACTAAAACTGGTAATTTTTGTCCTTTAGCTGTAATATTTTGTCTTTTAGCAGTCCCACCTAGTAATTCACACCGAATGCAGAGTCAGAGGGCTTTCAACAGCACCTGCTTCGTATCAGTTGTGAAAACACGCTTCTTCCCTTCATGTAGCAAGAAAAACAGTTATGTGAAAGAGTGTAGAAGATACATTCTCATCGCTTATTCACCAAGAATTTTATTATAGCATTGGCACTGTGGCTCTTGGCATTACAATTTCATATTAAAGAAAACTAATTCTCATTGGTGCTTCGTGTGGAAAATTGCTGTTGCAAAATGCTGTTTGCTGGACTGCTTGTGATTAATTCCCAACTCAATCACGTGCCTGTCACCTCATCTAAGTGCCTGGGAGTGATAAGAATGCACATGGCCAGCTCTCCAACATGGGCAGACCCTGCTCCTTTTATATTCAGCAGGGAGAAAATTTTGGAAAGCATGCCAGAAGAATCAACGTGCTGTGTACTTGGCACATTCATGGTAATTTATAATTGCTTCATAATAAAGAAAAGTTATAGAAGGAAGTTTTAGAATTCTCATCATTATGATGCATAAAAATGTTACAAACCTATCCTGTAATTGCCGTGTCATTTTCATATTCTTCAAAAATACCAGTAAATCTCTCCCTATCCAGTATATTCAATTGTATCCAATTAGGCCTGTATAAGATACCATGGGCACTGGTAATAATTCTGAGTTATGGGGACATTTCCTGAAGCTCTCCTAAAGATTCTGCTCAGTAAGGTACAGCTTGCAAAATTTATGCTCATCTACTACAAGGAATTGAGGACTACACTAGCTTTCATTATCTGTGTGGATATGTCACCTGCTGTATTATGCAGGGTGTATTTCATAGCGATGACATGTGTGAGGGGGGCCCCTTTTTCTTATCAAAACTGTTCAGAGTGAAGACTAGGCCTCAGAGGGAATGCTGTTTTCCAGCTGCCCAGAAGCAATGAGCTTCTTTTGTGAAGAGCACAGGCTACAATTTGTTAAAAATAGAAACATTGCAGTGGGAAATTTTTGCCAGAAGGATATTGCCCTTTGAGTTAAAGGTGGAAAAATAATGTACAGAAGTCATAAGTCAAAAGTGAAAAACAAAAGCAGTACCTGAACCTTGGTAGGGGCTCAGGCTTCTGAAAATATATTACATTTTCCTACTGTCTTAGTAATTTTCTCCTGCATAAAAAACTGTTGCCTCAATACCACAGGTGCAGATCATTCATCCCAGAAATAAGAGACCTTACACATGGACAGAAAAGTACTTTCTGGTTATCTTTAGTTGTCTTCAGTTCATGAGTTCAGGCCATGTTGCTCACAGTAGGTAGACCATGTTAATATTAACACATTATCTCCTTAAGAGACAATGGATAACTGAATTGGTTTCTAAGAGTGGCAGAGGACTAATGACCTGGAAATTTCTGGAAGTTTTTGTGGTTTTGAGTAGATTCCCTTATTGTCTCCAAGCCAGCATCAATATGCTGAAATATTGTCATTGTAGTAGGAGTGTTTAGGATTTTATCTTTCCTCTGCAGAAAATGAAGTAACTAACTTAATTGTGCCCTAAAGACAGAAAGCAGTATTTTCTTCTTTAGAGATGTATTTTCAACAGAGTATGTGTACTGCTGTCAGCTTTGCCAATTAATATTTCACCCTTGTAGTGGGAGGAGAAGAACTGACACAGTAAGAGGGGAAAATGCATGTGTATCTCTGGAGACTAAATATAAAAGATGACAGTTGCTCTATATGGCTTCCTAAACAGCCAGTATGTGAAATTGTGTTCTCATGGAGGGCAGAAGAAACACAGCTCTTCTAGACCAACTGCATACTGTGAACAGAATGTACATTTCAGGTATTCCAATGCACTCCTACAGAGCAAAGTAGGATTAACCTTATCTTTCTGATAAGGAATGCTTCTCTTTCCCAGAGCTTATGGGAGGAGTTTGACCAGGCTTATAGGACTTTAAAAAGGAGCTTAATGTATGCCTAAAAAGCTGCAAGCTACTATTCATGATTACTGATAACCCCTGTGGAATACTGTGTTAATGGTATTTTCATAATGTCTACTTTAAAATCTGCCTCTGAGCATCATTTTGGAGCTTAGTTCATTAGTAGCTGAAAAACATTTTGATTTCTGGGGTCAGGAAGAATTATAGTAGCCTTTAGTATCTTAGAATCTTTTCACACCATGGATGCTTTTTGAATGTTTTTATGAAGGACAGTAAGCATGCATTGTACTTCAAGCAGCAAATACGTTCACAGGTAGGTATTTATTAATATACAGTGTCTGTGTTTTCAAAGAGATCATGGCATTCTTGCTATGACTATTGCATTTTAACACAAGAACTCCCAGACTTAACCTGCTGCCACCTGCTTAGGTTGAAGAGAGATCTTTTCCTCCAGAGGACAGTTCAGAGCTTCAGAAAGCCTTTCTCTCTGCACTGACCACACAGGAAAATGGGAGACTAATGTCCTTGAGTATCCATTACCCTGTGGGAATGTTGCTACAATGGACCATTTGAGTCTAGCTCTCGGAATCCTTTCAAAAGGCCATGCTCTTAGTTATGACAAGTGCTTTTCTGTGATATTCGTGCTGAAAGACTCTCCAAAAACTGACATACAAAGCCAGACCTTGAAGTTGAGCTGTGTGCTGTGATAGCCAGAAAGAAGCCTTACTGATCAGTGAAGATTTGATGCCAGCTGACCTTTCCAGGCTGCCAGAGAAATGCTGATTTTGGCTGTATGGATTTGAAGCCTCTTATTGCTGAGAAAAAGTTGTCCTCACCGACTGCTCCATGGAGCAGCACTAGCATACTTCTGACATTAATCCGCTGACACAACTAGAGTTTAGGCTTTGCTTTCTGTCAGCTGTACTTCCTTTGAATAATAGCAGCATCTGGAAGTTTTTCTGGAGTTTTCTTTACATTTTGATTTTATTTAGTTTCTACATGAGTTCATGGATATAAGCCAGACTTAACAACACTATCTCTATGCAACCTCTTTTTCCTTTATTTCCTTCTCTGTCTTCCTCATGGGCATTGCTTATGGCCACGATGAGGTTGTGCACATGTCAAGAAGTCCAAGGAGGTCTTTTACCCCTGAGGAGTCCCTGCAAAGGTGAATAATATCCAGGTATGATCTGACAACATAAGACACGTTATTCAATTTATGGCAGAATTTAAAATTGACTTTTGATATTCAAAGCAGGGTTTCCTGAATGTTTCAAAAATCCTCTGAGATTGTCAGTAATCTTTACATGAACAATATATATAAATATACTGTGTCTGTGAGCAATTTTAAGTTTCGCAGCTGAAGCACAAAGGCACTTGAGTTTTCTATCATTGTTTCCAATTTAAGAATCTCAGTAACAAAACCCTCTAATTTAGTCACCCACAAACCAGCAATCACTACATCAGTGAGGTTGTTAAAGCTAGAACTGAGCTAAATTTTAGAAGAAAGCAGAGTGAGAGAAGCCTAGAGATCAGTAAAAAGAAGTATGACAAGTTTCTGAAATATGTAATCTAAGAGATAAAGCACATGAGTAATGGTGGAAGGAGCTGCATCAAATGTACAGTGATAAACTTACAGGAGATAACTTAAAATATTAGGATCAAAGTGCATTACAACTGCATCAAGACCTTCCTAAGAACTTAAAATCAAAAGGGGTCATGCAAAAAGCAGAAATAAGGAACATAATTAGATATGAGCTTAATAGGAATGGGGAAAGTTCAGAGGGTAAGGTGTTAATATTATTTTGGAACACAAAGGTAGCAAAATTATGCAAGGTAAAATAAGTACATGAGAAGCAAAAGAAGGGCAAAGTAAAGGTTCATAACCTAACAGGTAATTCACAGAGTACTGAAGTTTTCACTGTCCTCACATAAAAAGATTCATTTCTGATCAGATACTTAACTACATTAAATTTAATGTGAAAATAGGAGCATGACCTTAATAGTGGTAAATTAAGTTAAAAAGTGTCTGCATAAGTTAAGTGTAATTGAAGTCATCAGGTCCTGATGACATTCAACTTCATTTCTTTAAAGAAATATGAAAAAATCTCTGAAATACACTGTTATCCTTGAAAACTCACAGAAGATGGGTAAATCCCATGCAAGAAAAGCAAATAGAATACCTACCTTTAAAAAAAACCAAACAGCTACAAGCAGGGAATTATAGATTATACAGTGCAACACCAGTTCCTGGAATTATTCTGAAATAGGTGGTTAGGTAACCGATTTATAAGTGCCTGAAGCATATTAAAATGGTAAAAACAGCTGACAGATTTGACAAGAATGAATTGTATTGACTCTGTTCACTGCTGACAAGTTAACTGGCCTTGGCTGAATACTAAGGACAGCCTTTTTGGCCACAAGGACAGTGAAACAATGGGGGAGACTGTTGACTGAAGCAACTTTTTCTTTTGTTCTTTTGTGAGAGGATTTTTAAAAACAAGCTAGGCACCGAACTTCTGTGAAAGTTATAGGTTTCTTTCTTCAGTGTATGGCATTGTACTAGAAGAGCTGCAAGATGTTTTTCAGGCCTGCAGCATTACACAGGCAGTTTGTTTAGGTCCCCTTTGCCCCATGACTTGCATTACGTGCTTTCTGCCCTGCTTGCAGGTTACTGAAGATTTTCTGGGACTACATATAAACTCTTTTATTCGAATTGATCTGGAATTGAAATTATTCATGTGTGCTTCATTTTCCTTTGGAAGCTTCAGCAGAAAGCAAGCAGTAATTTTCCCCAGAAGTTTGTTTTGGTTTTGCTCCTTAAGTTTATACAAATTGTACTTCTGAAACCTTCTCTTTCTTAACAGTACCTCTGAAATAAATATCATACACAGGATGACTGATTAATTTGCTGGGGGACAAACTGTGGCCACTCCGTTGCAGAAGTGAATGTAATTTTTTCCTGAAACTGCCTCACACTAAACAGGAGCATGTTGGGAAAATCTTGGGCCATGCTATTGCTTTTGAAACAGCTCCACAAATGGCATAATTTGGGTTCACTTTTCAAATGTTTCCAGGTCACTGGACCACAATATTGCCTTGGCTATAAATGCTGATCATTCAAGATGAGTCTTTCTCTGTTTCTATCAGTGCAGGCAGATTTAACTTGGCCTTAGAGTACAGAGATATACTCTTGGGACCTTGTAGGCTAAAGTTTGCTTTGCAGTAAACACAGTCCAGCATGAAAGAGAGACATGGTCAATGGGATTGCTGGCAGGATTTATTATGACTCAGCAACAGGAAACTGTACAGTCTGGGTTGGACTTTTGAAAATGAGAGAGATCTGTTTCCCCTCTCCAATGTGGGCCTGTCACTGCAGAGTACCCCAAAATGGAACTACGTAAGTCTTCTCCACTCCCCTGAATTTGTGAGAGTGAAACAAGTTTTGAAAAACAATGTTGTCTTTTCAAAGGTAGGGTTGCCTTCGCTGTGTGTTATACATCTCATTTGACTGTCTATTATTTAATGGTGTAACAGGTAGGCAATATTTCAGGTAATAAAAGACCTCATCCCCAAATGGTAGACTATCCTTACACATTGCCAGTAGCACGTCCTCTGAAATGAAACATTAATCTGCTGAGCGAGCAAGGCAGAGTCACTCCACTACAGTATATCCTTACTATATTTTCTGCCTGGTCTTTTTTATGATAAAACCTCTTTAGGAAAAAATGGAAGATACTAAAATATCATTAGTAGGTGGAAAATATATGTATTCAGACCTATTGAAAGTATATTTTGTTGATTGTATCTTAAAACCAGAATTAGAGCCTGAACAAGCTTGTGATGTTAAACACACCTTAAAACTGTTGTTTTAATAAAATAATGAGATTTTAATAAAAACTAATTAGCACATTTCTGTTTAAAGTGGGAGCTCTTAAAGAATACAAGGTATATGTTAGCCTCATACAGATGTAGACTTGATTGTGCTCTTTCAGATAATTGCATCAGAGCATCAGAGCAAACTATTAAACTTAATAAAATTACAATAAACTAGATTGAGAACAGAATTAGAGGCCTCAATATAGTTAGTAACCTCTGGAGATCCCAACAGCAAAGCAACAACAAGATGGAACTTTGAAAAACTACTAACATCCTTAATTTTTAGCCCAAGTATGAAATCTGGCTGAGACATTTTGGATTTCTCACATTATTTGTTTTCTATTAAACAGCAGTATTCTGGACACATTCAGCCATCAGAAGAATGAGACTGGGCTCCTAAATAATTTATTTGATGTACTTGATGGAATAAAAATAAAAATAAATAAATAAATATGTTTTAACAGTGTTGATCTGAACAATTTCTTTTTATGTAACATGATGTTTCCCATCCTTTAGGTTATAGACAGTTGGCACTTGTGAGACTCTCAGATACCTTTGTGGGAGAACTGTAGATGATACAGTCAACTCTGAAGAGCATAAAATGGTGCCAACTAAGAGGACAGTACTTTGGTCTAGGCTTCTCTTTTGACTCACACTGGAACTAACTGTATTTTAAGCAAGGAATAAGCCTTTATCCTGAGAGTATCCTGTATCTTGAGAGTATCTGTGTGTCTTCAGGCAAAGTTACTGAGTTCATCTGTGCCTTGATTTTCCACAGATAAAATGGGACTCTGCCTCAATGTTTTCTGTGTGGCCCCTGCTGTACATCTTCTTAACCCAGGTGTAAAAATAGAGATCTGGAATAGCTGCTTCCTGGTGTCAGATAGATGTCTGGGAGGTTTGGCTCTCAATAAACTTTCAATTTTCTGTACATTTTGTAAAGAATTATTATTTTCTTTAATAATCAGTTGTAACAATTTCTTTTGAGAGTATGATGATATTGCAGAAAAGGGCAACAGTTTCCTCAGGTTAAACATGATGCCAGACTTGGATCCCATTTGCATCAGTAAAGTCAAGTCAATTCATTTCAGGTCATGCAGGTTTAACTGGGATCAGAATCACCCCTTCATAAGTAATCCTAATTGCAGCATTCCAGTGCCCTAAGAGAACCTCTGAGACGGATGGAGATAGAACTTTCACAAGAGCATGGAATGACAGGACAAGAGGGAATGGCTTCAAACTGAAAAAGAATAGGTTTGGATTAGATATTAGAGGGAAATCCTTTACTGTGAGGTGGTTAGACACTGGAACAGCTAGCCCAGAAAAGCTGTGGACACCCCATCCCTGAACTGGGACCAGGCTGGGTGGGGCTCTGGACTATCTGGTCTAGTAAAAGGTGCTACTGCCTGTGGTAGGAGGGTTGGAACTAGATGATCTTTAAGGTCCTTCTCACTCAGGCCATTCAATGATTTTATAATTATCTGACAATCCATGTTCCTGAGGCTGAAAGTCACCTACATTTATGCATATTGGATCCATCTTTCAGACGGTGAACTCGTACTGTGAGAGATGTTTTGCTTCGCTGAGCAGCATTTCACAAAATATTCCAACTGCCTCTTGTATTTTGCAGATGCGATTTTCATTCTATCATCTTTTCTCCTACACATTATTCTACAAGAGTTACACAAGGAGAGAAATCTCATCACAATAAAAAAACCAGTTATGATCAATATAATGCGTGCACTGATTAAGTTCCCTGTGGAGTCCTCAACTCCATGTCATTTCTCTGAGCGCTAGATTTTGCCTGTATATCTCTGATGTAGCCAAGATGTGTAAAAATTAATGTAAGCTGACAAGTTGTTATTGGTTACACATCTGAAGAGTCTCAAGTGGATAGGCTGTTCCTCCCCAAATCAGTTGTGACTGAGGCTTGCTAAGTGACTCAAATCTTCCTGGTGTGTGTACTAGTGTATTAAGGGGCAAATGGTGGCTAGAGCTAGGGCTTTTGAGCCATATCATGCCAAAACTATTTTCATTAAAGCCACCTGCTATCATTATATTTCCTCAAGCCCAAATCCTTATATAATAAGAAAAATGTATTTGAGAGCCAGTCCCAACACTCTGCTCTGTTCAGTGGCTGTCAGAGCTTTTGCCGTGAGCTGGAAGACGTGATTGCCGGCTTCCTGTGCAAGAAACAGGGCAGCCCACAGCTCTTCAGTGCTCAGAAAGAGATTGGGCACATCACTCTCCCACCAGCCATCAAGGGGACACAGAGGAGGGGCTGGGAGGAGGGAGGGAGAAATAGGCTGGGGGAAAGAGGTAGGAATGTGAAAAGGAATGAGAGCAAAAGAGGTAATTAGAGAGGGCATTGCTCGGGCGTGAGCTAAGCCATCTCCAGGGCACAGGAAACTCCAGGGAAGCTGGTTCAGGTGACTGAAAGCCTGCTGGAGCTTTGGTGTTGTTTTGCTGCACCAGCTTCAAAAGGAGCCAGTCTTGTGTTGTTTGGATGTGCTGTGCAAGAATTTATGTAGTTGTTATAAGCTATTTTGATATAAAATAATTTTAAGATAATTTGAAAATGTATAACACTACTATAGTAGGAAATACATATTTCATGCTACGTTTAAACATACAGCAAATTGAAATCAAAATAAATAAAACAAAATAATCTGTATTTCTGCCTAGTCAGCATAAAACATTTTAGTACTATCATGGCAGTTTTATTGTTGCAGTTTTTTCCTGTTGCAATTTATTCACCTTTTGATACATTCTTGGTAAAGATCTGTTCTTTGGAGTATTTCCAAAAGAAAATTATTCTCTAGAAAATCCTTCAGTCACCTTTATTAAAGTTAGCCTCTGGAACTACCATCAAACCATTATGGCTAAAATAAAACACATTCTCAGATAAGTAAATCTGAAGCTCTGAGAGTTATGGAATAAAATTAAATGTTTAATGATGATGACTTCATCTCTAACTCCTCAGGGAGAAAAAAAGCTGAGTAAAAGACCCATGTGTGGGAAGAAGTGGAGGGACGGTGAATAATTAAACCAGAAGAAAATATGTAGGACAATTATTTTGTATAAAGCAAGTCTTTTAATTACTAGATTCAATTATGTGAATATTTTTCTTTATTATAATCAGAAGACATTAATAAATAAAATAAAAACAAGACAAAAAGAAAAAACATTTCCAGGAGCACTTGTATAGTATGGAACAGAAATGGGAACAGGTGCCCACAGATGATATATACAACTTCAAGCATAACACAGTTTAGTTTTAAGGACTGATGTTGGCTATATATTTCCATGGGAATGCTTGTACCTGTGACACTGGTGTACTTGAGACCTTCTTAAAAATATATGGGGTTAAAATATTCCAATCTTTTGCTCTCACCGTGGGCTAATTTTATACTCCATTCCAGAAAACAAAAATACTTGGCAAGACCTGGCATTTTGAGCACAAGCAACAGCAATGGCCTGGAGCTGAAGAGTAACAAAGTTACATGTGTCTGCTGCTGGGTACATAGGCATTCCCCAACATTATCCACGCGTCTTTAGTATGACAATCTGGGATAAAGTACACCAAATTAGTCCCTGTATCCTTTCTTTAAAAGCATCTGACATTTCCCTAAGATTTTGAGGACATCTGTAAAATGGATAATGTTTTCTGTATATCCTTTGTCTTACTTTCGCTCTTGCAGACAAACTTTCAGTAAATTATACACTCAGTCCATGCAGATGCAGACTGACTGAGATTTCAGAACGGGCTAAGATACAAGTGTGTAAACCTAGAGTGACAGCTGCACAGTCAGTGATGTTCCTTTAGATTCAGGCTGGTTCAGCTGAGATCAGATTCCAGCCAAACTGACATTTATGTGCACAGAAAATGTAGGTCTACTTCCAAAGACCTGCCACTGCACATATGAGGGATATGTGAGCATAAGGCAGAATTCCTGCAGGATTCCTCTGCATCACAGATTGTCAGGCATTCAAACAGTTAATTTATGACTACTTTCTGTAGCTACACTGTGATTCCATGAGTGGAGAACATATGGTTTACAAACACCATCTCCTCTGAGCCATATCCCTGTGATTTCAGCTAAGGTCAAATTTTACAGATTAAGTATTACCCTTCTACAAAGTGTCTGCCTTATATGTCTTGAGATCTGGAATTTAAAAATAAATTGGCTTATCTTAGTGCCTCAAAACATTTATCCTTTCAAAGAATGTAGGCCATGTGCACAGGATGGAGAACCATGTTTTGGAATGTGGTTATTTAGAAAGGATTTGAGGTTCATGGGAGAAAATCAATCATATTGAGGCATGAGTGACTGGGCATTGTACAAAGCACTGTGCTGTCATAATCCTTGCAATTTCAAATGGGAATCCCAAGTAGGAGCAGGAGAGTATGTTCCTTTGAGCCAAGAGTGTCCACTTCTGGTGTCCACTCATTAAGAGGAATGTTAAGAAACTCAGAAGAATTCAATTGAGAATGACATACCAGACTATAGAAGAGAGGGAAGGAAGGGAAAAAAATCATTTAAGAAAATCTTTAAAGGCTGTTTCCAGCAGCTTAGTGTGCTTAATTTAATGAAACCAAGGTTAGGAATGTCATGAGCACATATAAGAGAAGAATTTATTCTACCTGATCTTAGCTGATCTAGTGTCACCTAGTGTAAGTCACCTCTTCCAGGCCACCTGTGTAACTGAAGGAAAGTGTCATCACCCCAGGATGCTTTTCCTCCAGCAGAAAACAAATGTCCCAAACAACCTGGATAAATCATTATCTGTCTCCATGGGCTACAAGTGGAAAGTAAATGATTTATTCAGACTAGACACCTGATACTGAGACAAGTGAATTAAAAAGAGATAAATCCCCACATACATTGCATGGGAGCAAAGCTGGTGCAGGCCAGGGTTTAATGAGATCTATCAGCTAAAAGTTGAAGGTAGACTAATTCAAGCTATAAATAAAGCAAAAGGCTTTAAACACGGTATAAATACAAATATCAGCTGTATTGATTTACCAGAAAATGCAGCAGATCCTTCATGACTGATCATTTTAAACACAAGATTTGTTGGTTTTTTCCATAAAATGCTTTAGCTTAAAAATTTAATTTCATAGAAGTCTCACATTAGTTTAATAGTGAGATTCAACTGCCCTAAGTTAGGGATCTAAACATACATAATTTACAGCTCAAATCAACACCTCAGGCTGAAGTGCTTTCCTTAAAATATAAGCACCTGCAGAGTGTGCTGTGTTCAATCCTAAAAACAGAGCAGAGAAATTGTTTACCTGAGGCACCTGTTTCTTTCCACTGTTTCTAAAGTGTGCGCTGGGCAATTCACATTGATATGGGACATTGAACTTCCATCTAGGTGAGATGATTTTCATACTGGATGGTTTCTCCTGGTCTGACAGCTCATGAAACTCTGACCAAAGTGATGGGCAGTACTTTCACATCCAGGCATAGTTTGTACATATTTCGTCTTGCTCATGCAGATCTTGTCATAAAACACGACAGAATTTCCTCAATTTCCCCTACACATATAATCGTCTTTCAGTGCTCTTATATTTATATGTTGACTATTAAAATACAATTCTGTTCAGGTAGATGACCATGTGGAAACAGCAATATTTTATTCATTGATTTGATTCCAATGCCCATTCTAAGCAAGATTAACTTATTTCCAGCTATTTTTATGGAAAATAGAAAAAAACTAAGTTATTCCCAGTTTTCTACTCTAGAAAGTCTAGTAAAGCAGGATAAGCAGGACATTTTTATTAATGTGTTCTCTGCTGCAGGAGTTCATTTGAAAAATCATCAGGCCTCTGTCATAATAGCATAAGGACAAAATAATGATTATATATTCCAAGCTCACCATTAGAAAAGTATTTGTTCCACTTCTATCCTGAATAATTTGAGAAGAAGGACATGTGGAAATAATGCTTTTTCTATCCTAAGCCTTGTCCTCTACTGTTCAGCCCTTTGTTTAGAGGGAATCTAAAATGCCACTGCTTGATTTTATCTCACCTTAATGCATTCAGACAAAATTTCCCTCTCCACTCTCTATGTATGTTTCACAGACATTTTTAGAGGCACAAAACAACCTCAAAACGCTATCTTGTACAAAAAAA
>VZTJ01002737.1:0-75073 GCA_013397795.1 Orthonyx spaldingii | reverse complement strand
AAAAAAAAAAAAAGGACTCTGATAGGAGATGTTTCTTCTAACTCTTGACTGATAAGAATATGACTCTCTCTGAAGTGTCCAAATTGCCCTTCATCTTCATTAAAAGCAAAAGCAATTTCAGAGTTCTCCATCTTGCAGGCTTTGGGTTCATGCATTGAATCAGTTGCAAAGGTGACTGTGAAAAGCTGCAAACTATCCCCCAGGATGAGCACCACTCTGGCTTTCCTGCAGAGATCCTCTGAGAGAAGGATTGTGTTTTGCAGAGAGAAGCAGCACAGTCTGTGCAGAAGAAACACATTTATCCCTCTGCTAAGTGCTTCATGCATCTGCAGTGTTGGGACCAGATTTGCCTCTGCATGCCAATTTTTCAAAAGAAAAGCCTCGGCTTTTCCAGATTAGTGATGGAATATGTTTCAGCAAATCAGCCAGACAAACAGATCAGATACACTTCCATCTGTACTGAGCCTGGACATAAATCTTACATAAATCCCCCTTCACAAAACCCTCTGTGACAAATTATAACATCTACTCACCATTGAGACAAGAAACCCTAAATATGGGAAGAATGTGGTCAAATGTACCCTGAGAAAAGCAGTGATAAGCATCACAAATTTGTGAGCAGATCAACACACAATTTGAGGACATCATGTCTTTGGGACCATAGGATGCTTGTGCTCTGTGGGACAACTTGCAGCAACAAGGCCATCTAAATTGACTCTGCTGGCCCTATTTCCTGATGGGTGCAGTGGCAGGTTCCAAAAAGCAGAAGCTGAGCAACAGAGAAGAAGAGAAGCATACCTACCATGAAATTCAGCAGAGAACCCCAGCCATCTCTTTAGCTGATGTCTACATCTGAACTGGTTATCTAGATGTCCTTAATAGCTGGTGAAGAGAAGCATTTGTCCGATATGAGTTACATGCCCTACACGGCACTGCTGACTACGAAGCGCGTTCCTACGACCAGCTCAGGCATAGACTCCTGTGAAACCTATCCCAGAAAAATTGTCTGGCAGTGCAAAGCCACCAGGGCACAAAATTACCTATGATAGAAGCATCACGCCCATCTTCTGGAATTTAATCTTAATTTCTGTGTGCACAATTGTGGCTGAAACACACTGTGTGGCCTCTTCACAGATGGAAGAGAAGGTTTAATCCTGCTCAACAGATGTACCTCCCTGATTTGAGGCTTGCCCACAGGATCAGACTTTGACACTGAAATTTTATGGGGGTACATTCAGTCATAATCATACAGTGCTAGAGGGAAGTGCTTACAATAAAAAACACATGTTCATCACAAAATATGGTTTCATCAACCATAACATATCACAAAAATATACAAGATCTTTAAATTGCGGAAAAGCTTAGGTATCTCAGAGCCACTGAAGGAAAGTTCTCATAGTAGAGAATATTCCAAACTGTACAACTTGTGCAGCCTCCGTTGTTACCTAAGCTTGACATTTCTGCTTGTTTTATTTGCATTCTTTTTGCGCAAAGCAGGCAGCTGACAAAAATGTCAGTTCCTTTCGGTTGCTGTGAGAGTCTGGGGAAATACATGCATGTGGAACTGGTTTACTGTTCTCTAAATTCCAACAATAACATTTTAGTTTTGTGTGTGTGTGAAAAAAAATTAATCCATCAAGACCAAGACCAGAAGGGGACAAACTTCCGAGAAACACAAAATCCCAAATTTGGATTGTCTCAAAACCAAATATATCTGAAACAATTCTCCAGAAGAACAGAATTAAATGAGGAGGAATAAAGTGTTATTGGCTCAAGAAGTCTGATCCATGAGTAATATGAAGCTTGCTCTTAAACAAGTACTATAAAATCTGTGATGCCTTTCTTTCAAGGAAAGTAACAGTCAGAAAATTATTTCATGTTTTAATTGAAATTCACACATTATGTAAATTATTTTCAGCTTGTGGACCAATAATCTTGATTTTAATTTGACTTGTATTCTTTATCCTAGCTTCAAATAATAGAAGACTCACTGCACTGTAAACTATTGATATTGTCTACATTACTATGACATGTACTATAGCTATGGCTTGCCTTTGTGTAATTTGTCATAAATGCATACTAACACTAGATTTAGCAGAGAATTAGAATAGGCAAGGGATGAAATGAATAGGTGCTGGAAGTCTGCCACTGTGAGTAGTCACAAGTCACATCCAATTTCAGGGGTGATCTTGGGCTATGTTATGGTTTAGGAACAGCACTCCCTAATTCAGTGCCCCCTACATGGAGACTCTCCCAAATCAGGTGCCGATCACTCACTTCCCTCCCCCCTCCAGTGGGAGACACAAATTTATATTTGTGATAAGAGACAAGAATTCACTGGAAACAGCAATGAGATAAGAAAATGAACAGTAACAGCAACAATATTAATACCAACAGTGTGCAAAGAGAGGGCGATTTACAAACACTAAGCTGAGAAAATGAATAATGGCAGACAGGCCCATGTCCAGCACGTTTTCCCATGACTGGAAATGGTGTCCCTTCCTCTCAGAAGTGTGAGAGTCATTTCCCCCAGCCCAGACATGATGTAACATGGTATTGGTCACGCCCACATGGCTCCAAACTACCCTTTCACGGCTACTGGGAAACTTAACTTTGTCCTTGGCTGAAACTAGGAGAGGCTGCAATCCATTTTTAGAAACACATAGTTCCTAGAACCCAGCTTCTGGGTGTTCAGCAGCAGAAACATAGGAAATGCTGCAGGGTTCAACATTACCTGCAAGACCACCATTCTCACTGGACCACAGTAAAGGAGGATGGAGGGCCCAGAAACACCACTGAAGAAAGCCAATGCACCTTCCTTTTTGAGACAGTGAAGGTGCCTCTCATTTCAGGGGAAACACTGCTAGTTGCTGGAGGGAAATAGTCAGCCCTCCTTTCCTCATCTATGGCTCTGGAGGAAACAACAGGCGCATCTCCAGAACCCTCAAAGGCTGGCAGAGGAGCAGCTGGGAGAACAGCCCATGGCATGCTGAGCTGCCCAGCATCTTCCTCTTGTGCACTCCAGGATACTCTCGTAACAGTGGTTGGGGTTGCCATCTGGATGGACACAAATCTGGATTTTAGAATGGCCACAAGTTAACACTTAGAGGAAACACTGAGTTCTACTCTGTGTTTATTCTGGGGATACAATTACTTTCTCTCCTAGTTATTTCTGCTTCTCACACTTTTCATGGCCCTACAGAAACGTTTTCTGGCTCTGCAATACTGTCAGTAGGCAGGGTCACCCCACTTGTTGTACTTGTGTTATCATTTTTTTCTAGCACAGATAGAAAGCAATGTCACAGGATTTGCATACAGCTTGCTCTTCAGGCTTAGCCTTTAATAGAATTACAGAGTGACTGACATACAAGACCTGCCTAGAGGGAACATAAAAATACAGTCACCAAATGCACAGGCACTCATGGCAATTTGATAGAGGCCAAAAATCACAGTGCAGTGCCAAGTTCATATGATTCACATCTAATTCAATGACACCTCTTACTCATAGGCAAGTTACAATCACACCACAAGAATTTCCTGCCATTTCTGTCTTTTCCCCTCAATAGTCTCCAATATCTGTTTAATACTTCAGCTACACAGCATTTAAATAGCTTCTAAACAGCCTCTCCATTCTCAAAGCAAAGATTTTCAGCTTTCCCATGCCTTAAACTAAAGTAATTGAATTGTCACCTCTCTCATAGTCTCCGCATATCCTGTTTGTCCAGCTACAAAGACAAGAAGGAACACCATGAGCTCGTTAATTGTCTTTCCAACTCTCAACCAAAAGAACAGTCACTAAGCAGAAGTAAACAGCAATGTACCTTCTTGATGCACAGAGCATATTGCTGATCTAGTGCTAGTTAGATGTTGTTTCCTAGGAGCTGAGCAACCCTGCTGGTACACCAGAATTTTCTAAGTGTCATTTTTTAGTAGCTCCCGAATAACTCCTATCACAAATATTCACTCAATCAAGCTATTAGATTCTAAAACAAGAATATTAGTAATTTGTCTATGTAATAGTAGAGTTAATGTTGACAGAAGGTTTTTAAACAAAATTTCTAGTTTCACTGCAGCTAGCAATATCTGGCACTGTTACGGCCAGTCATATGTTTTGACTACCATGCCTCATTTGCAGCAACCTTAAGTTCAGAACTGAAACACAAAGCAGGAAAACAGCAAATATTTGAATGACTTCTTGAGTTCTACATCAGCATTTTGATATTTCCTCCAGTCACTGCAAAATGACCATTTCTCAGTTCCAAACAAAAGCTCATATCTTTTCATTGATTCTGATTGCTTCTTTTCATATTAAATGTGTTTCAGCTACAACTCTGTCAATTTAGACACTATGGACAGATCTATAAAACCTAATCTCCACACATCTCAACCCAGTGTTCCCTGTATCCTATTGACCAGACAAGAAGGGCAAACAACCATCTCTGTGCAGAGGGGCAGTATAGATATTTGGACTTTGTGAATGTGGGAGACCGTAAGCAGGTAAGTTAATGACACACTTCCAGTGATTTTCAGGAATGATTTCTTCATTATTTAATATTGCTATCTCAATGATTTGAATGCCATTATTGTTAGCAATGGCTGTTGATAACTTGTTGTTGCCTTTTTTCATGATCTGCTTTGCTACAGTACCAAGACAAAGATTTGCCTCATCTAATTTACATGTTCATCACACAGTCTAAGCTAATCAGCTAGGATTTTCCATAACCAGTGAAGTATATCTAAAATACATATCTAAGTATCTTTGAAAACCTTGCTCTGTGATGGTGTCTGTTTCGCTCCCCTTATATGAAAGATGCTAAATGACTGTCTTTGATAATCTAGTTCCCCTGTGTGTTCCTAATTTAGCTTTGACAGTTAGGCAAGACAGATTCTATATTAAATTGCCTTTTAGTCTTACATTCAGTGACCTATTAGAATTAGCATATGTAATATAAGTTCTTCCTGATTTGTTCTAAAACTATTTATTTTAAGCCATGGATTGCTTGGTTAATTCATACATCAGAGACTTCAGAGACTACATCATGGTCTTTCAGAGCTGTGCCACTTCAGTTAAACAATAGAAATGAAGAACAATGTGTAAGGCAGATTCTGTGATTCTAATATAGAGCAAAAATGTGCATTAATCAACTTTGCACAGGAAGGCCAAATGAAAATACAGGGCAAACACCTGTTCAGAAAAATTATACCAAAGGAGACCACTATCAGCCAAACTCCCCATTCTCCCTCATCCAGCTCCTCTCACCAATCACATGACTTCAGAATACAATTATGTAAGAAATGTTTTCACAGTATATTTATTACCAGAGTTCCTTTATTACAAGGATTGGTTTTCTCTTGTCTAGTGCTTCCAGTTTCATCACTGAGTAGAACACAGAGTATTTGTAGCTATGCAGGTAGCAAGGATCCCTGCTAGATCCATCTTGTAGTAACCCTTCCGCATAAAAGGGATGAAGAGCACCCCAAACCAGCCCAGCCCCAGTCTTCACTCTAGGCAGCTAAGAGGAGAAGGTCAACAGCAAGTCAAGTGAAACACATAGATGGCTTGTGGACACAGCATATTTAAGAGAAATTTTGCATTCCTTCATAGTTCTGTCCAGGACAACTTTACACCTATCTTGGCTCAAACTGGAAATGGATACAATTGTTTTTAAAATATCATCATTGCGTTACTTGAAGGGACATAGTAGTAAAAATTGATTAAGACTATCCTGGGTCTAGAGGATGTGGGGTGATTAAGTCCTATGGTCTTTGTGCAAGACCTTACCCTGCATTATAAATATACAATTCCTGTTGCAAATAGCAGAGTTAAACACGTTCTTTGCAAACTCTGCAGCAGCTGGACCATGGAAAGGTCAAGCATGTGTGCAGTGGATCTTACTGAAAGGTCACAAGGGATACAAATAACAATGACCTTTAGTGTGGTCCACACCATTTCTCCCTTTGGAAAATGCATACTAAGTCACTCTGGCCAAACCTCTCCCCATCCTCCCCATTTGCGTGCAGAGAGAGTAGGATGGAGGGTCAGTGCACTTCACTGGTAGCTCTCTGCTAAGGACAGTGCTCCAAGAGGTGTCCCCTGCCAGTATGGGCAGAGAGGAGATAGAGAGCACAGCTGGGTTACATTGGGTCCACAAGTACATTACAGACATAGCCACTCTATCTCTCTTAATACTTTTCTGGTTTTAAGTATTTTTCATTATTTTTTTTAAATTTAAATTGTGTATGCTACCTACATTCACCAAGGCTCTGAAATACAAAAATGTTCATACACATTGGGAAAGATAGGAGGTTTACACTTACTGTACTTTACCTCATGCTCTGCAGTTAATCATGCCTAAGATTAAACCCCTTAAAATCCAAAAAGAATAGAAATTATAAACTCATAAGTAACTACTTCAGGATTGAGACCCAGCTCATTGATGGCCATTGATCATATTTTTTTCAACCATGGGGGAATAGCCATAGCATTGAATATTAACCTATAAATAACAAGGTGATAAAATCAAAATAAATTTAAAATGTTTTCCGAATAATATTGTAATTTGTGGGTTCCAGGAAATTTCACTTTGCTGATAAGAAAATATGGTACCTTTAAGAGTTCGGTTCTGCACCTTTTAAAGAGTTCAGTTCTTATTCCATGCATTTCTTAATCTATTTCTTTGCTCCAGAGAGGTCTGTCAGGCCAAGTCAAACCACCCTTTAGAAATGCTGAAGCTCAATGAAGCAGAGCAGGGAACATATATGAAAACTCCACTGCTGGTGGGAATGAGTAAGTCAGGCAGCTGCATCACCAAGTGACACAGCTCTTCACTGATGGGAGAGACTGTCAAAAGTCCTGAGTGGGGAAAGGTAACATCTAGTAAGGTCTTCTGTTACTGAGAGCACTCTTTCATGTTTGTTTTACTGCAAATACTTAGCGACAGAAAATGCATTTGAAGGCTGCTGATGCCTTCTGGTCTATTTACTGCCTCTCAGTCATCTGTGAGTACCTTTTCTACTGAGTTAAGTGTCTGTGCACCTTTGTGAACATTAAGTTCTATATGCATAATTGTAAACTGATTTCCTTTTTAAGGTAGACCAAATTAAACAAAATATCTAGGTATATATTGTATAATAGTATATATAAAATAAGCTAGAATGGTTGCATTGAATCACAGGAAGTTATAGAAATAGACAAAGAAATGAGACCCACCTGCTTAATTAGAGAATATCACCAATAAAACAAGAAGGCAGAGAAACATATTTGTATAAAATTTGTTTAAATGCCAGAAAGCAACAGTGTACAATAGACAAATTTAGCATTTTGCTGATGAGAATATTTTCCAAATTAGGTGTTGATTTATTCCCTACAGCATGGTACTTGAGAGGTTGGAAGGAAAAGTCTTTTATTCTCTGAGGATTATTTCCAGCATCGTCCAAACCCAGAGGCTGAGCAGACAGCAGTTGACCTGGAGGTGATCTTTTGCCCTACACTCCCAGCAATGTCTCAGATTCCTGCCCCAGCACCTTCAGCTGCATGCACAGGAATGGTGGTGAGCACCAGGCATGCATCTCAGCTGTGGCTCTCATTTAAGTTTCATTCTACTGCCAAGTGATGACAGAAGAGTCATTTGTCCTTATTATCCACACTCAGCCAACAAATACACAGCAACCACACATGGCACGTGAATCAGCTGGACATGGATTTTAATTTAATTGCATTAGAGGGAAAGAAACACATGTTCTTTTTATGAACTTTTCTCAGCAGGAGAGAGCCACCCCACATGCAATCACTGCTAGACAATTTCTTTTATTGAGTAAGGCACTCAGAGATAAACAACTTTGCTATTAGTGTAGTGCAATGAAAATAAAATTCATGGCAGATGGTTGCCAGTGAGTCTTGTTCAGACACATCAGATGAAAAGGGAATGGCAGAGAGACGCAAGTGTAAAACAGACATTGGTGGAAATTAACAATATTACAAATTCACCAGTCTGGTGGAAATTAACAATATTACAAATTCACCACTCTCTTACAGACTCCTTTAACCATGGGAAAGTCAAGGTAATTTCAGTTTTACCTCTTTCTACTCTACTCTAAAAATTTTTAAATCTAATTTACGTACAAAATATACTTTTTACTTAAGTAAAAAATTTGGATATAGAAGTCTAGAAACATGAAATAAAAATATAGCATGATATGCCTCCTTCACAGAAAAGGAAATAGTAGAGAAAAGTTTATTATTATTGTTAGAGCTTATTGTAGAGTTGTAGAATTATTGTAAGAGATTATTATTGTCATCTTAACCACCAGGGATGAGTTTTAGAGTAATGTTGTTTGGACATATATTTTAAGCAAGACGCCTGAAATTAGAGCAGAATGGAAAAATAACTATTTTTGCAAGCATCTCACACAAAGACAGATTAGTTCTATTGAAGAGTAGTATCTTTTACTGATTTATTTTATATTTAATTGAAAACAAAAGCCCCTTACCTCTGTTACAAGGTCACATGAAAGACAAGAATATATGATTTAATATTCATGTCTGTGCATATGTACATTTAAGTGCCGAGTTTATTTCACCATTTTACTATTAGCTGTCTCAGTGTTCCCACAAGTAATGGTCAGCCCAGCCAAAAGCTGCCTGTGATAGAAATCGTGAGGAGTTCCAGGCTAATAGCATGCTGTGTATCAACACATTTTCTTTTATCAGCTTTAAAATGGATTTTTTTCAGTTTCACAGTAAGTTGCCTTGTTCTACTATGGAGATGAATAGAAGTACTATTTTTGTACCACATGTTATATAATTTTGTCAAATATCTTCACTAAACTAGATCAGTCCTACTCTTTTCAGAATCTACTACCTTCATTTTCAGTTTTAATTGCATCTGTCAAATAAATTTCTAGATATTGATCAAAGATCTCTTAGAGCAGCTTTTCTTCCTGTAACTCCACCTTCCAGTACTGAGGAAAGAAAAAGCACATGACAAGATATAGGAGTATTGCTTCTTCATTTCCCTCTTCATCACCCGCTCTAGTTTTGTGGTGGGGAAATCCCATCAAAATACCCTAGTTACTCCACTAACTTATATTTTTATGAGGATGCAACAAGATTTGGAGAGACCTTCTTTGCACCATGGCCGTCTGACATCTGTGCAGTGTCATCCCCTGTGGAGATGCTGTCAGCCTTAGGCTGTGGCAGTGAACATCATAACCCACTTCTACCTCCAGACCCCTGCCCACCATGGAAAAGGGATGGGGCAAGATGAGGATTTATGGTGAAATTTTATGGCAGAAATTTGTGACAAATGGTATAATCATATGTCAATAACAAAAAAGTTAATGATAAAACAGTGAAGGAATGAGAAGTGTACAAGTGTACAAGAAAAGACAAGATCCATATTGTGAAAAGTTAAAAAAAAAAATATTTGCAAAGAGCTGCTTATTTCTCATAAAGTACTGCATTTTATTCAGGTAATATAGATGCCCAGAGCAATTTCAAACTACATACTACGCCATGCAGCTACTTGCTATTAGGACTTAACTTGAAGAACATCAGAACAGAGTCAATGCCACTGAAACAGGGTCTCTGCTGGTTGAGTTTCTGCTCCAGTCAAATAAAGAGCAGGAGTGCCAGCAAGTCACCACTACACCAAAAGGTATAAGTTTAATTCCCCAAATCAGAATGATGCTCTAGATGGAAGAAAACTGATGGGAAAAAATACTTGTCCTTCAGGAAGACTTTTCATTAAATTGTTTTTCTTCCATAAAATTTGGGTGTGGTTTTCCCTCATGCTGCCTATGCCAAATCCTATAAAAGCTGGAAAAGATGAATGACTCTGTCCTTCCTTTATCACTGATGTTTTCCTTATATCAGGGCTTTTTCTTTTTTTATTTTATTTTACCACTACTAAAACAAATTAAGCAAATTAAGCCAAAACTTCAAGGTAAAATTTTTAGCCACTTTATTGGGGAAAGTTAGCAAACTTTTTCCCTCAAAGAAAACAGGATTGTTTATGCTACAGCTCTAGCAGCAAATCATTTCTACTTCATCTTTGATTATGTTACCTTCAAAATCAGTGCATCTGTTCTTCTACCAAATACTTGAATACTAGCAGGGGTTTGTGATGCAATTTTCTGTGCCTTTTCCCCTTCTCAATTGTTAGTCTGAGTGTAGTGTCTTTTGGTCTTCATGATGATATGGAGTGCTATCACCTAATGTGATCAACTAAGAAAATAGTCTATTTTACTTTTTTAACTCACTAGAAACTACAAAATGTAGTATTTCCTGGCCAGACTAAAAAATGAAACATTTTGAAAATATTGCAAAATCAAGGGGTAGAATTACTTGTAGCTGAACAGGATTTTTTTTTTTTTTTTTTTTTAATTACAGAAATATCCTAAATCAGTGTGCCTTGTACTGTTCATTTAAAACCATGTAGTGATTTTATGAAATCAAAGGAGAGCAAATAATTTTGGAAAGTGAAGCATTTTACTTTGAAAAATGTTGAAGTTAACCCTTGTGACAAATGGTTTTGGTTATTGTTTCAAATCTGCCAAATAACAATAGCTCACAAAATATCTCAGTATCTTTTTACTTTCACTTTTTCTTCCCAAGCCATTTTGCTACATTTTCCCCTCAAAACATGTCCTATAATTCTATTTCTATATTCTCATTCATACAAATCCTTAATCTTTAAGAACTGCTTGTTGCTGATCTCTTTTACCCTCTGGCTATTGAGGGAAACAGAGAGTAGATATGAATGCCTAATAAAGAGTATGGGCTTAACAACTTTATCGAAAAAGCTAATTAAATTTGTTTTCTAAACTTCACGCAGCTCTGTTTTTTCTAAGACAGTGATAAAAGAAATCAAAGTTAAGCTGATAATAGTCCCAAATATGGTTTAATCAGCTACTGCAAGTGAAGTGATCAGGGTTTGAAAAGTCCATGGTCTGTAATAGCAGCTTTCTAGGCTCTTTCTGTTCTAGGATAAACATTTTTGCCCAATGTCTCATTTGTCAAACTGCTGAAAAACAATATTATGCTTTTTTTCCTCAAGTTATAAATGTATTACAATTGACATTCTGCCAGAGAGGACTTTCAACTCGTACATTTTAAATCTAGCTCAAATCCCTAACCTTTCTCAAATAATTTTCACTCTGTTGAGCTGTCAAGTCTATTTGTCTTTTGCATTCGTAAGTGATCTTGCACCTATGTTATCAGGGCTCATAACAATGGGTCAAAGCAGACAACAAGAAGTTCTACTGAAAACTTAGTCCTTCTGCCACAATCTGGTACTGTTGTCATACCCACAAACATGTGCAGGTGCAGCCCGTGTGCTTGGTATCATGAAAAATGCGAACTTTGCAAACTGCCATAGGGCCCTCATCAATTCCTAGAAGCAGCATTTCCCAAAGAGGTTGGGAATAACACTGTAGCCTCCACAGAAAGGAATTGGAAGGTGACTTCAAAGGCCACAGCAAAGCATAATCAAGCATAATCATCTGAAACAGATCTGTAAAAGCAAATGCCTGCATTAGAGCATTTTATTTTCTAATTTTGCACCTTGTTACAACAGTGATATCTTATTAAAATCAATGGAGTTTGGCAAAAGAGTTAGACTACAACATTTTGAGTAAAATAGTTCATACTTCAGTAATATGTGGGAGAGATTGAAAGCATCAGCACATTTCTGAACATATAAATGTGCACTCTACTTTTAACAGACTACACTTTGCATTTAAATTATTTTATCCACTTCAGTACTTTGGGCCTGATTCCTCTTTTATCTGTTTTTATTCAGTGAGTTCACTTGAATAAAAGTACAGATTAGGTGGAACTGAAAAGTATTGTGAATTTCTATTCATTTTGCAGAATTTTAATGTCAGAATATACCTTATGTTATTTCTCAAGGTGTTTTCAAAGTGAAGTGAGTGAAAAAAAAATCGTGCAGAGACTTTATAAGAGCAGACTCTTGTTCCTTGTTATTCCCCAAAGCAGCAACTTTTTTTGTGATTGCAAATTCTTACCGGTTTTCTTGGTTTATTGTTTGTAGCCCTATTATGTTTATAGAAGCTAGAAATGTCATTAACTCAGCCCGTAAGACTTATCTCTTCTTATTTTTTAAGTTGTCTCTGCACAAATAGTGCCGTTCCTGAGGGAAGTTGAATTGCTCTGGGTGAGTGCATTTCAGCTCGGCTGCAGGTGCCGATGATGCCCCCAGGGATGAGAGCTTTCCCGAGCTCTGGGAAAGCAGCTGAGTGCGTGGAGCAGGAGGCAGCTCTCCCAGTTTAACGGAGGGAGACAAGCTCCTCCACACAGGAAGTTGTCAAAGAATCTCAGTTGAAAACCTGCAGTGAACTGCTGTCCCAAAGCTCAGGCACTGCCTGACAAGGCAGGAAGCCCAGTGACACTAAGGACAAGACACCCTGTGTCCATCTTCCCTCGTGGGCAATGCTGGTTTCATTTAGGTACATATGGATTGACCTAAACACCGCTTTTAGTCTTGATGAAGTGTTCCAAAAGCCTCTAAGTGCATTTGCAAGATCATTTTCTTCAGTATATGCCACACATCACTTCAGGGGCTGTTTTCAAGGGTCAGCCTGAGAGTGCCAGGTAATCAATGTGGTAGCACTTAGACTAGGCAGATAACCTGCAGACATGTGCCACTCTTTGGATTCAAAGTCTCCAGTGACTTTTTCCTGTGTCTTTAGTGAGAAAAGGTGGACAGAATTGAAGGGTTTGTTCAGCCTGGAGAAGAAAGGGCTGAGGAGGAAATGGCAGTAGTCTTGCAAACGCTGCTCAATGATCAGTGTGGTAAAAAGACACATTAATGGGATTCTAGGGCCAACAGTTGCTGAATTTCACTTCTATATCAAGGAACTCCTTCTAATAGTACAGATCATTAATGACTGGAAACGTTGCCAGTAATGATTTAGGTACATTTAACTCCGCCTAGGGACAAAGAGACTACACAGCCTCTGAAGGTTCTATTTTACTATTAATTCATTTAGACTAGGCATTATGGCTTTTAACGTACAGGGCTTCAGTCTGGATGTATATTTTGTCCATTCCGCTCTTTGGCTCTAGTTCACTGTGGAAATTAAGAAATCTCTTTCTCAGTCTGTAATTCGACATAAAACATTTTTCAGAAGCTCATGCCTGCATATAAACTAAGTAGCACTAAGGCTGCTCAGCCACAGCCTGTCCTGGCTCTTGTCAAACTGCAGAAACAGTGGCAAAAGTACAGAAGAGCTGAGGCTTGAGATGGTGTAGTGTAACTCCCCTGCTCAAGAAGGGTCATCTTGAGAAGGCTGTCCAGGATCGTGTTCAGATGGACTTGGAATATCACAGAATCACAGAATCAATTAGACTGGAAGAGACCTCTGAGATCTGGGAGACGTGGAGAAGAGGCCAACCCCCATCTGGATACACCCTCATTTCAGGGAGTTGTAGAGAGTGAGAAGGTCACCCCTGAGCCTCCTCTTCTCCAGGCTAATAAAGAACGGACACTCCACAACCCCTCTGGGCAACATGTGCCAGAGTTCAATCACCATCCCTGTAGAAAGGTGTTTTCCTGTGTTTTGAGGGAGTCTCCTGTATTTCAGTTTGTGCCCACTGCCTCTAGTCCTGTCACTGAGAACCTCTGAGATTAGCCAGGATCCCTCTTCCTTACTGTTGTTCTTCAGATATCTATACACATTGATGAGATCCCCCTGGAGCCATCTTATCTTTAGGCGTAACAATCTCAGCTCCTCCTGTGTCAGATGCCCCCATCCGTCCATGCCCATTTGCTCAATTTGGTTCCTGTACATCCGTGTTTCTCTTTTACTTGAGATCCCAGCATGGGACCCAGTACTCCAGGTATTTCTCACCAGTGCTAGAGATAGTGACAATGAGAGAAATAATAAAAAGAAACATAAAGTGGATCTGAAATTCGAGGAGAGAGTAATTTGTATGAGGCTGTCACAAGTGTCCTGCTAACTGCATGTGATCAATTAACAAGATTTAGCTGTGATGACATCATATTTCTCAAGTCACCTTTTGTCAGCATAATATGTTGTTATTCATTAGCCTGAAGGAGGGTGAGATAAAATAAAACTTTCTGAAATAGAATTTATGTGAGAATGCAAGTCTTCTCTTTTTATTTTTTTTTAATTAAATGAACTTCCTGGTTTTTTCCTAAACTTCCCAGCAGCATTATTAAAAACAAAAACAATTCAACAGACAACCTTTGCTTGAAAGGAATTCTTGGTCCTCATTCAATATTGAATGAACCATACAATTAGTCACTGAACTGCAGTATCTTGCCCAGAGATATTTTGTATTGCATATAACACCTCACTACAAGAACACCTTCCTTTTCCCCATCCAATTAACACACTAGATGTCCACAGAGCTTTTTTAGGGATTTTTAAACCACTTACAATTGAAATGACACAATAAATGATGAGAGCTCATTGCAAAAGAATACAGAACAGTTCTTAATGAACAGGAAGAAGATCCTGAAAGCATATAAAGGCTTACAGAAAGTCCTTTAGACAATTCTTTTTTTAAATTAAACAGGAATGTTTAATTTTCTCGCAAGGGTAAGACATTCTTCATTCTGTCAACCCAACATATGAGCTATAAAAATAATATATATTCTGTCGTCCTACCTGGCTGTGTCCCAAAACACAAGGGTTTTAAGAAGAAAGGTACTTGGAACGAACACGTGTTTGTTATGAACATCCCTTAAGACCAAAAATACACTTATGAAAGGAATTAAAGTACTATAAAGAGTTTAATAATTCCATGTATGCCCTCTTAAACAAAATTAAAAGATAAAATTCAAATTACTGCTAATTCAAACCACTCCTTATTAGAAAGCTCTATTATTTTAAGAATAGAACGTTCACTCATAACACAAGTGAAACATCTGCAGTAGTACACCAAAAAGAAAGCAAAGAGTGATTTAGTCTACACCCTGAAGAATGATGGTGCATTTTACATGATTCATCAGAGCCCTCTTTCTCCATCCTTCCTCACATGTCACTCTCCTCACATGCAGTGTCCTAAGTAAGGCTGCTGAGCAAAGCACACTCTTCACTCCTGGAGGGATGCTGGCAGGTGGGATCGAGAAAGGCCCAAAATGCAACCCATGAAGGTGCTCAGGACATGCAGGTGTGTTACCCTTGAGCCAAAGCCCTTTAGTCAGGCTTTCAACAAGCAGCAGCTTGTACTACACCTGTTCACACAGAGCCTCAAAAGATCCCACAGCTGCATCTCCAGAGTCCCAGGCTAGGAAAGGGACCTCCTTTGGAATAACTGAACTCTACCTGATCACTCTTGGGAGCTGCAGTGTCTCTCAAGCCACTATATGTGTTGAAAGCTGCCTGCAGGGTAAGCTTTTGTCTCCCCAAGTGCTGCAGCTGCCACATACACAGCACAGAGACTGTACTTGGTAATTTAGCACAAATGAATGCATGATTTGCGTGATGACACCGACAGTACAGGTGGGATTCAATTTGCCAAAAAGTAGATATATATAATATACAACCCATGAAGTCATCTAGACTTCTTTTGTAATTAAGGGAGATAAATTAATACTTCTCAGACATGACCTGTATAATATATTGTAGTCATCTGCCTTTAGATTTAGTGAACAATTTTTCTGGAATTCACCAGCCCAGCAGCCATACATTTGTCTCAAATGCTACTTCTTATGCAAATATCTAATTCATTTCTAGAAAGGCAAAATTATCTCTAAAGGAAAACACATAGTTTATGCCTCATTTGTATCCATTGACAGCCCTCGGACAAGCAGGGCAGTGCAGGCACAGTGTATTTAGTGGATAAGAGGTCACCCTGAACAGCAACTCTTTAGTCTGGGATGGAAGGGCCACTGATATGATGCAGGTCATTTAAAGCAAATGCCAGTAGAGCCAGCCCACATTGCAGTATGCCTCCTTATATGTCACAGGCAAAGTATTTTAGGAAGGTTTCTGTCAATTTTAGTTTTTCATTATTGCAACTCTTTTTGTCAGCTCTGGATTGTGGAATCAGTTGCTTTAGCTATCATCCATTAAATCATAAGTGTTTCAGCAAAAGCCATAAAATTTATGATGACATTTTTGTATTTCAGTGCCCAACATTTCAAACTCTCCCAGGACAGAAGTGAGTGAATTGTTTGTCCCAATGATATATTCTCTCTTCATATGATCCAGCTTCAGTTTCAGTCCTGAGAGGGCTGCCAAAAATTTATCATTTTATGCATCTTCATCTAAATGTCTTAGATCAAGTCCATGGCATGTGAGGTGGCAGGCTTATTTAATTAAAGGGAATGGGAAAAGCAAGTGGGAAAAGGAACAAAAAGGAAAAATTTCTGGAGTTATTTTTAAAATTTGCATGTGCCTGAACACCTTCAAAGACCTGGTTGTTACCCTGGACTGCAAGAAGACAGAGCACAAGGATGACCAAAAGCCCAGAAGTTCTTTGCTCAGATACATCCACAAATGCAGAGCAGATCAGCATTGCCACCCACCACATTCAACTTCACAAGGAGAAAGAAATGTTATTCAAAAGGAGCCTTTTCTTGTTTACTAAGGAGCTTGCCCTGTTTATAACTCACACTCAACAGCAAGCACAATCCAGCTACTTCACTCCTCCACAACCAAAAGACAAGGTATGGAAGTATGACTTGAGTCAAGGTTTAATATATGGCAAACATCTTCATAGGGGATGGTACGAAATCAAAAGCCTCTTATGCACTCTCAGGGAATCTACTACATATACGTCTGTCTCATAAAACAGAAAAGACACAGGTGAAATCCAGGTGCTGCTGAGGAGATACTACTCCCACCAAACTCCAGAAAGCCATGCAAGTCCTTAGTGGACAGAAGTCACTGGTGATGCTACCCTTCAAGGTATCCTCTTCCCCAAATCCTTATTTTCTTGTGATTGCGTTCATCCTACACACTCCATTGATAACAGCAACATGAGAAAGTACAAGAATTCTGGAAAGCAGGTTCACTTCTGTGTAGTCTTTCCAAAAATGCCAAAGACAAATTATTAAGTTGGGCTTCGGGGCCCTCTAGTGGCTTGGGAGAGACATTAAGGAAGAGGAATGAAACTCTGAAACTCAGCCCTCTCACTACCAAAATACAAACTGTAATTAGAGTTCCTCCACCACTTCCAGTAGAATTAAAAGTCTTCATTAGGCTGCGTCTCTTCTTTGCTTTTTCATCAACTTTTTTTCAGTGAAGTAGGACTAAACGAGGTGTTGCTCTTTGCCATCAACCTTGTAGAGCCAAAGGTTCCTTATAGTCCCAAAAGGTATCCTGAACTCCTCTCATCTACAGGAAAAGCACTCCCAACCTGCCACGGATATGGCAAGTCTGTAGGTTCTATGACCTCTCAATGCTCATGCAACATGAGTGGGATGTAAAATTGGCTTTCATCTTATTCTGCTTAAGTCCAGTGACCTTTTTGCAGGGTATACATACACAGCTTTTCTAGTCCTATCTTACTGTTTAACTCCAAAACCTGGGAAACAGGTCAGTGGGCACTTTGAACCTCTTACTGCCAGGTATGATGATGGCCCAGCATGTGAATTAAGCTGTAAGGCTGCTCTACAGCCAGAGAAACAGCACTCTTTATTGCCTAAACCCTGGAGGGATGCTGCAGCAGGACAGCACTGTGTCCCCTCAAATGTCACATGGCCTGAAGTCCATCTCGGGCTTTGCAAAAAAGTCTTCAGTTGAAAGACAACACCATATTCAGCAGTAAAGTAAGGGGTCATTTGAGTGTTTTCTCTTAAAAGTGCAATGATGTTTTGCAAGACATGAGTGGCTGTAAAGAAATGGAGACTCCCTTTTTGCAAGGAGTCACATGGAGAAGACAAAGGATAATGGGTACAAGTTCATCCCGGGGAGATTCTGATTAGATACAAGAGAAAAATGTTTCGGAATGAGACAAATCAATCATTGGAGTAATTTCCCCAGGAAAGTGGTGGATTCCCCACTGCTGAACTTTCTTAAGAAAGAGAATGCTGGGACATATTGTCTAGAATGTGCTTTTGCCAAGAAAGTTTGGATGAAATGACCCCTGACGCATTATTTCAACCTGTTTTCTACAAAATTTGGACAGCTGACTCTTCATCAATAAATTTTGGAAGACAGATTACAGATTTTTTAAATCTTTTTAAACATCTGAAACTGTTGTAAAACAGTAGGAGGAAGCCTTGAAGGTACTTAGTGAGCTTGAAATAGTTACCATAGAGGCAATTTCAGTGTTGCTAACCCAGAATTTTGGGGTAAATGTCTTCCATTGTATAATCATAAGATTTTTATTAAAATCTTGACAGTGTAGGAAAGATATTATGGGTTTCTTTTTGCCTAATTCCTGGTCTTCAACCTCCTGTATAGCATTTTATGTATAAATCTTTTTTGGATTCCATCTAGAAATATATTTTTATGTAAAATTGGAGATTTTTCTCTTAGAGCTCAAGAGAAAAGCAGTTTCTAGGGAGGACTCACAATAAAATCACAATTGGCAGCAGAACAATTTAGTGCTGCTGTCCTGCTTATTTACATCTGCTGCAGATGTTCTCAGGTCTATTTTTAATCAAGGAAAATTTCATGCCACATTTTTGTCAAGTTTCAGAAGAGATTTTAGAGCACATACAGGCTAAGAGATAGAAGAAAGGTCATGTTTGTGCTGCAGCTTAGTTCATAGGCTGCTTTCAGCAAGTGTGATAGGAGCCACCAAATGACCTACTGTGGACCGTGCAAAGAGGGAAGGTTAGTTATGAACTAAATATCTTCAGATGACCAGTGCTGTGACTGTCACTAATCACTATAGACTTGAGACTCAGAATTTGGTAGACATGGCCCTATTCAAAGCTAGTGTCCTCTCCTCTCCCATGGAAGCTTGATTTTGTGACTTTGAGATGCTATAGAGAGGATGTTGACCCTAGCAAGCTGCAGGTGACAGCAGACAGTATATATGTGCAGCACAACAGCATGCCAAGCAAAGGCACCTCGCCCCTGGCAGCAGTCTAGCTGCCTGAGCACAATGTTTTGCTGTGTTAAGTCATCAAGAAGAGATCAGTGCTGCAGTAGGACATCAACACTGCCTCTGGTAACACTTACCCATGCAGAGCACAGCACTATGATGGTCCTCACACCTTAAGTGTGAACCAACAGCTCAGATCTCCCACTGGAAAAAAAGAGCTGTTTCTTTAAATGAATCTCCTTTTTGAAGCCTAGTTGCTTTTTTGTCTTGTTGGTTGGGGAGTTTTAACTTTGCTGATTTCGCACCAATTATCACCTTTATTTGGATAATAAAGCATAAAGGCTTGTGCAGACTTGCAAGTTAAAGCAGAGTTATGCAGAGTGTGAATTTGCACTACCACAACAGCTATTTTTGAATAATTTACTGTATAGACAAGCCCACTGCCATTATAGGCTACAGAGAGCAATCCCCAAATCTCTGGTGGGATTTGTGATCTTAAGATCACAGTTAAACCAACTCAGCCTACCTCTACTGGGCAGTCAGGAAAGGACACTCCAACTGCCCCAGATTCCTTTCTTGAATGAGAGATGACTGGAAAAAAAGGAGTAGTGGCCAGATCACTAGAAATGTCTCAAATATTGGCTGGAGGTCTCAGGGCTGTGCTTCCCTGGTGCCTTCAGCACCAACAGTGGCAGCTGTTCTCCACTCTCCTTTCTTGAGAAAAACCCAAACAAAGCAGATGTAACCTTACATACCTTATATTTGGTCTGCAACCTGAATGCACTTTTCCTCTCACATGCTGTCATACTACAATAACAGCTTATCTGTGAATCCATTTTCCTTTTTGTTCTGGTAGAATATTGTTTTTAAAAGACCAAAATGGAATAAAATGTACCATGAGGAGCCCAAAAGAATCAAATTAGTGGACAGCAGTTTAAATGTGCAACATTTTCAATTCCTCTGACACTCAAAAGTGAAGAAATGAATCAGTGGGATGTTAGAAAATGTTGCACTAATTGCCACTTCGACCTGACTGTGGTATTTTCTTTAGAAGTCACCCATTTAAATCACAATGTGCCTGCTCAGTACATGTGGTAATGTATTGTCACTGTCACAGTGCTTCAAGTACTTCATCCAGAGTATGCTACAAGTAAAATTACTCTACCTGCTTATGATGTTAATCTGTATTGTTTCTTAATTTTTTCTAAGTCCCTAATTTCCTTCGTTTCACATAAAGATGGTGCAGTAATTACTCTAATTGAAGATCTACAAATGCCACAGTTTTATTTTGCACTTCTCAAAGATGATCATGGCATTTAAAACTAAAACTATTCAAGAACTAAATTAAAAGCACAGGGAAAGCCTAGTAAGGGGGAGAAATTATTATTAGATATTTAGTATATTTTTTAATAATGTCCAGTCTGTGTTTGAATTCCTGGTTCAGAACCCACTGAAGTAAATGAAAATTCTCCCTTTGACTTTCTGTTTCTTTTCTCTTCTTCAAGAATCCTTGTTCAAAATACCTGTTAATAGCCTTTGGCAACGAGAACATAACTAGTCAATGGTTGTATGTTTCTAAAGATTCCTTTGTTTTTAGAAATTAAATAATTTGTATTCTGCTAAGCTCACTACACAGCTTCCTCAGACATAGTTTTCCAGTAGTTTTCAAGCTTCAGCACATCTGCAATGCTCCGCTGTAAACCTCAGCCCAAAGTGCAGTCACAATGGAAACACAAGAATGTTAAGAGAATGTAATGGAAAACAAAACATATTTATGTGTCACTGTGCATTCAGTGGACTAAAGTATTTACAACACTGGGCCAGCATCTGTTAGCCTCACCTCAGTAGGAAGTTACTGATTACACACAAAGTGTGAAAATGAACTTTAAGATGAATCAAAGATGAAAAAGACCTCTGCAGGAGAGCCATATGTAGCAACTGTGAGAGCTTTCTTTAAAAAGAATTTAGCAGAAGCATTAAAAATACACAGGAGTCAGACAAAAATTGAACCACATTTTCCTGTTTACTCTTAATTATAAAGAATTGGGGAAGGAATTCTAGCACTAAACAATAATCTATAAATAAATAAACAAATTTATCTTTGTCCATTGTAAATTCTATCATTTGACTGGAATTTGTCAAAGAACCATAATTATCTTAGAAGTTTGGGGCGGGGTAGCGGGGCAAGGATTAGCTAATGGTTCTGGTGGAGAGGATATTTGTGAAAAGTTGTTAATAAAACAACAGAAGGATTTATGTCTTAGGACATAAAGCAACACTTATGTATATGGAAAGACCATCTATCTTAATGGTAAGGTTTTTCTTTATTGCCCAGTGTCACGCTCCTTCCTATAAAGGATGTGCCATGAGCTGGCACCACGGCCAGAATTCTGGTGGAGATGGCTGCACTGGGATCTTTGAACCGGGACTCTTGATCCCTACACCATCAGGGACTGAGGTCCTCACACAAGTGCAAAGTAAACCTGAGTGTGTGTATCTTCACATCACCTCTAAAATAAAAGAGATGGGAATCTGACGCACAAAGACTGAGTGACTTGCTCAAAACCATCAAAACACCTTCTGCAGAGTGCTGAAAGGCTGTTGTTCAGCTCAGGTCTTCAGAGCCAGTTGTTGGATTCATTTGTCCATTGCACTGAACAGAGGCCGTAGCTGCAGGTAATCTGAATTTCAATGTGTTGCACAGGAGGCCTCAAACTCCCCCAGTCATCCACACCGAGAACATCTCTATCAGTTCTTTGTCCTTGCATCCATTTTCCCTCTCTCTGCCACCAGGTAAGCCCAGCAAGCACACCTGCACTTAGAAATCAGGAGGGAAGCCCGGTCACATCCTTTGAGAAACAGGTCTCCATCACTTGCCATATGTTGTTATTTGCACACTTACAACACAGCTCACACTGGATTGGCATTGTGAATTTGGAATACAGGGGACAAAGACCTTCCAGCTTCCTTAATGCAGTCCTGAAGTAAGAATCTGTCCTGTGTTTCTCAACTGCTACAGTGATATCTCTGTTGCTGGAATATCTGTTTCTCACTGTTCCTTAAATAAGTGGTTGTTCTCAGCATGCAAATAGTTTCACCAAAATAAGCAAGGGCCAATGTAAACACTTAAGAACTCTGAATACAAGCTATGTTTCTCCTGTGGTTTCATTTTCTTCACTCAGTGGAAATACTTGTTTTCTTTCCTTCCATGTCTAGTTAAGTAATTGGGTTTACTGTTCCCTTATTCTGCACTGCTTCCGTAAAAACACAGCTGACAGCCTCACGTGGGATGTTATTTTTCATCCTTTGGTCATCTGCCAATCATGATAAGACTTCAACTTGTCCTTCAAATCCTCATAAATAAGACTTCAGCATTATAAAGTGGAAATCCACGTTTAAAAAGTACTTTCCAATATAAATTGTCCCCTGGTGTTTCAGCTCAGGTTTCTGTCTAATTTTTCCACCTTATGGTGTTTTCTTGATAGCTATCTAGAAACTATATGACTCACAATTCAAGAATAGAAACTTTTGAAGATTTAGGAGAAGTAGGAAATGTCTTATTGCAGACATGTATTTTAAACTGTTTCCCTAGAGTTAAGAAAAGAACTCAAAAGACAGACACATGCACACACAAACATGATTTAAAATTTTTGAATAACAAGCCTTATGTTTTATGCCAGGAATGTAGACTGGTGCAGAGGGATTACAAATTTGAATGTGTGACTAAAAATATAAATACAGATGGACGGGTATTAGAATCCATGTTGCTTATTTCAGAACAGATGGAGACTACTCTGTATTACAACTATTATTTGGGGAAAACATTAAGCTGTGCAATTCCCAAATTTAAGTGTAATTACAACAAAGCAGGCAGTATTTTTTGTGTCAGTAATCAGATGATTTTAGAGGAAATACATTTTTAAAAAATGAAGCTGAATCATATAAATGATTCTGTTGCTTTCTCACAGGTGCCTAAGCTTTGGCAAAACTAGGACCTTAATCACCAGTTCACTTCTTGTCATTAATAAGGCAGTCTAATCTACTTTTGCTTTTTTAAATCTCTTTTAAACCACTATTCCCTGACTCGGGGTTTTCCTATCAGTATTGCAGGGTGGTTTTAGGGCACTCAAGCTCAGCAGTTAGAGTTTGAAACTGAGCTTCAGTGCAGAGTTCTGTAGAAGTATTTGAATTCTAAAGATTTTATGATGATCTCTGAAGGAAACCAGACTATAGCAGAATGAAGAACACAGATTTGCTTTTGCTTAAATTAATGAAGGTAAATGTTGTAGGAGGTTGCAGTGGGGTAGGTGTTGATCTCTTCTTTCAAGTAACAAGTTATGGGATGAAAGTTGTGCCAGGGGAGGTTTAGTTTGGATATTAGGAAAGATTTCTTCCCTGAAAAGGTTATCAAGCATTGGAATCAGCTGCCCGGGGAAGTGACCCAGTCACCATCCTGGAGATATCTGCAAGACATGTAGATGTCACGCTTAGGGATGTGGTTCAGAGGTGAACACAGTGATGCTAGGTTAACTGTTTGACTTGATGATCTTCAAAGCCTTTCCCATCCTAAACAATTCTATGATTCTATTGTCAGGACAGGAGAAATGGCTTTGACAGCAATCTTAATAAACAGGACAGAAGAGACATTAAGATAGGTTTTTTCAGGGGTTTGCTATTAATCAGACCCATTTTAAAAGCCAGTAGAAATTGCACTGTAGAGGATTTACTCTTGAGGCTTTCTGGTTTACAATTATTTTTTAATTAAAATAAATATGTCTTGGTTATTTAATATATTGCCATTATTGGTATTTTAAAAAATTGTGCTTGAAAATTATGAATATACTTGGCTGATAGCTTTTTCCATATGACTGATTTTGAAGTGTCTGTTTTAATAGGTCAGCTTAGTCACATACTGGAAATATCTTTAAAATTTAATAAACCTCACCCTAAACAATAATGTAAAAATGTACAAACATAAATTATGTATCTCAAAGTAAACATTTTCTTTTTATTGTAATTTCCATACAACTATTTTTATCAGGTGGAATACAAAGCAAACAGAATTTTCAAAGACCACTTGTTGCCTTTCAGTTTCCATCTGCCATGACTGTCTTACGATTTTCAAATATCAGAAGCATTTTACAAACAGTATAGTAGGCCATTATTAACAGTTCAAAGCAAAAATTAAACATGCTTAGTCGAATTTCTAAGGAAACCTCTGATTCTTCCTCTCCACTGGCTTGAAGTTAAAACAAATCCAAGACAGCAGGATGAAGTCCGTCCACAAAGAAGGACTATTCACACATTTTCTGAGCTGGATGAGGGGGTACTCAGTCACATTGTTTTAGCCCACTGCTGTATGGAAGAACAGGTAAATATCTTGCCAAATGAAGCTTTCAGAGAAAAGCTCGAAGGACAGATTTCCACATCCCAGCTCCAAGACTGAGCCATACAAGACTGCACATCTCTGAAGGAAACAAAAAGAAGAATACTGTTGTCCCATTCTCATTTTAATAAGGTACTCAATGACTTCCTCAAATATCATTGCATGTACATGTCTACATATTTACTGTTTGAGGACACCAATATATTGATTACTGAGTGAGATATTTATGCAGTAACAAGAGCTGCATTTGCTACCACTTCTTGCTGTCACCAGCTCTTCTAGCTGTGCCTTGTCAGGATCTTACCAAAGGGTTCTATTATAGATTTTAACACAGCTAACTGACTTATTAGCACTGTCTTTTGTAAGTTATTTCTTCAGTTCAAAAGAAAAGGCTATATTTTCCATCGATAATCATGTTGCTTCTATACCTTTCAGGAAGAAGTCATGCCTGTGCTGAAACTTTTTTTTCTCTTCGCTATACAATATTTTATGTACTGTACTTGTTCTTTTTTCCCCAGAGGAACTTCCCAGTATACAAGAAATTATTTGGACTTCAAAACTACCAAAGGGAGTACATCACAGCTACTTTTGTGTTAGAGCAAGGTCTGTGAGCCAGTGCTATCAGCTCTGCAACTAAATGTACTGTACAGCCAAAATTGTATCTATTGTGTCTATATCATTATTAAAAAAATTTCAAGTGTCAGCAATATTTCTGAAATATTATTGCCTCTTTCAAAAACACACTAAAACTACTGAGGCAACCAGTTTCACGTCAAAACATGCAGAGTAAATGAACTGCCCATATGAACTGAGTTTGCTACAGAACTGAAATTTTCCCCATTAAGTTACAGTACCTCTTTTCCAAAATGGTCCTTCCAGCTCGTGTCTTTCCCATCCTGCTCCCTGGCAAGTATATGATAAAAGTAGTAATATAAAACAGTTCACAAGTATTTAGCATATCTTTGCATTCACATTCACTATTTGGGAAGCTAGTCTTCAGTTACAGCTATCGCTGCAGACAGAGTGAGAACATTAAGTTCTGCAGCTGATGGAAATGGTTGTTTGCTCTTTTGGGTACAAATAGATAAAATAAGTGTTTCTCCCCAGTTTTCCTTTCCCTGTGGAGTTTCACATCTGAGACTTCTCAAAGCCAAATTTCCCCAAAGTGAGAGTTTTTTACTGTCTTGTCATCAGTTCTTTCTTTATTTAAATCAGAAATGAATAGCTTATCAAAATTGCTTGAAGTCCTTAGGGGCCTGTGTGGCTGAACATGCTGCCAGAATAGCTATTGAGACTTTGAGGAGGTTAAATTAACTGATGACAAAGATTTCAGACAGTGGCTGTCTGACTGCACTGGCACTCTTGTCTCCATGCAACCGTAGTTTGTCTCTTCCAAAAAACAAGTAAATAGTACCCAAGAGATTACTAATATAGCAGTGGTCTACGTGCCTACCAGATATAAAGGAATAAAGGACATGGGAGTTATTATAGAAGCGAAAAACATTCTTAGCTCTATTCTTCTGGTAGAGTGAAACAAAACCTAGACATGCTGTGCGAGTGTCCCCTGTGCCCTGACATCATCGCTTTCTCAACTCCTGTAGCTGCTGGCTGGTTACGCCACACCCCAGACTTCCTCCCTGGATATTTTAACCTTCCTCAGAGTGACCAGTTGAAGCCCTTGGCTGGGATGAGGCTTCCATCACACAGCAGCCCAGTGAGGAAGTTATGAACTTCCCTCAACAGTACTCACAGACTTTGCAGGGAAGTGGTATTTTCCCTTTGCAATGTTGCCTCCAGCAGTCTGGTTCAGTGCATTAAAGGACAACTGCCATGACCGCAGCAGCGCACCTGTGCTACCCAAAGAGGTTTGTGAAATTATGAAAACCAGAAAGTTTTGTAGAACAGACTGAACAAAGATCTGTTGGGAGCTCTTGAGGTTACACTGATCCTCTCTTGATGTGGGCGCTCACTGAAGACTGTCATACAGACAATGCTCTCTCAAGTGCCATTCAAGTTCCACTTGTTGAGATTCCCTGATACTTGTATAAAAACAGTCAAAAAGCCCCAGGGTAACACTGAAAACAATAAGGCCTAAGGTGTTAAACAGCAAATGGATCTATACAGCAGTTCTCCTGCGGAGTCAAAAAACTGTGCAGACCTTGAGCCAGCCTCTGCTCCTGGGGGACAAAGTGCAAGGCCTAGGAATTAAGGATCATTGATATGCACTGCCTTCTGCTAATAGATTGCTAAAATCATCTTGTGTTTGAATTCTGGGGGCATCTTTCTGCTGAAATGATGAAATAGGATGTAAAATTAGCTTTCTGCTGTACCACTAGATGGCAAACTGGCAGTGTGATACACGGACTGCCTATCACAGACATCTCTGATTAGGCATATTGCGAAAAACGCAGGCTATCTGTATGCAAATTAACAGAGGCTTGATGATATAGAACACAGAATACTTCGACTTCCATGTTATTCATGATGTTTTAAGGCTGGACAACGTGGATATTATTGGAATCATTAAAGATTTCTAGGGCAAAGGGTTCACATGACCATTCCTTTCCCTTTTTATCTCCCAAAGCTGGGACTAAGCATAGCTGAGTGTCAGACAACACTATAGCAGCTTCATCTGAAAATAAGTCTGGAACAAGACTTTCACAAGGCCCTAGGAGAGGGGCTGTTCCACCAGATTGAGACCTGTGGAAGTATGTCAGGAGTGCAGTCAGACTCTTCCCAGTGTACACATTTTGTAGAGGCATCAACATAAGAACAAAGATCTTCTAGCAGCCAGCACTTAATCAGACTAAAATTTCACTATTTGGATAACATTATGAATGTACAAACATTTATTTTGAATCTAACAGACCCAGGAGCAGCTGCAAGGAAATAAACATTATTTAACATTTCATTTCCTCTTTATCATACAGCAGTGAGCACTTATCAAAGCTGCTGGAGAATCATATAAGCTGGCCTTTTGATCCCTTCAAAGAATTTTTGTACAATAAATCCAGGAAGATGTGTTCTCTGTATCTCTGGCCACAGAGCTGGAGGGGCAGCTGCCCCACATGCCTTTGGGATCAGGAACAGCTATGGGAACAAGCATGACAGGTTTTGCAGGTTTCTGCCATTGAGATTGCTACTGCTGCTCTGTCTCCCTTCCTACAGAGGTCTGTAGGGGAAGAGCAAATTTAGAAAAGTACATTAAAGACAGGGGAAACACGCCAAAAAGTTCCTCAAGAGCTCCCAGTCATTTCCACAATGCTAAAATGAAGTCACTTAAGGATGCAATTGCTAACAGTTGGTTTTCCAGCTCAGAAAATCTCTTAAGTCACAGAATAAGCACTGAAAATGCAAAATGCTCTGTAATGCTACTAAGATGTATGGAAAATTGATAAGGGAGAATGTGCTCACTCAAACCAAAAGGCAACCCCATAATGACTCAAGGACCAAACAGAAGTGTATGCTGGGAGACATGCAAGTCACTTGACTTGCTTGGACATATTTAGTCCCTTGCATTTGGTTTATATAAGAAGATGATTATAGAATCAGGTATTTCCTTGAACACAAGTGAGGATCTGCAAACTATGGGTAGAGAACTTTTGCTTTCCTGTGCACCAGAAAGTCAAAAGCCAGAGAGCACTCCTCTTGTCATAGCTCCCAGCTGTTTCTTCTATAACCAACAGACCCAAACACTTCCTGAGCTCTCTCAGGGCCATAGCTACAAACAAATCCCTCTTGGGTTCCTGCCTGATGCCTGTTGACAGAAAAAGCAGTTAATCCTCAATTTTTATTCTAATTACAGACTTCTGCATGAACCCCAGTGCCCATGTGTCTCAGCATCTGTCCAGGCTTTTGCACAGTGCTGTTTTCAGGGACTGATTTCCTTCATTTTAGCTGTCATCAAACAGACAGTGAATCAAGACCTCTTTTTGCAGAATGGGGTTTGAGTAGGGTTTGTTTGTCGTGGGCAAGAATCCTACCTCCAGCTTTCAGAAGTTGCTTTATGACTCTTTTCATAACAGCAAATTAAAATATGCTGTATTATCATTGTTGTTGATAAAATTATTATTAGTTTTGGAAGTACTTCTTTCTATCTTCTTTTTATTCACATCTGGAGGATCCAGGGAAAAGCAATAGATATATACACAAGTTTTTGGGTACATAATTTTATTTTCTGATCTATAGCATTAATTGGAGTGCAAGAAAACTGCTTACAAGACACAGCACTTGCTTGTAATGTATTTTTTATGCTTAGCCTGTGTATTTAAGTTTTAAATCATTGAGACTTAGTCTCACACTGTAGAATAAATGTTTTTATCATGAACTAGGTCCTTTATTGTGTAGAATAAGTACCTAAGGAGTTGAATTCACCAGATGCCGAAAGCTTTTGTGGGCAGCTCCCACTGCCTACACTACCTAAGCTTGAGCTCTGGAAGGGGAAGGCTGCAAGGACTGGGGGGCACATGGGATATGACACATGGGACAATGGCCAGAGGTTACAGAAACAACACCACAGTCCACCTCTGCCTCCAGCCAGCACAAGCAGTTTTTTCAGTAATCTTTGCTCTCCACTTTGCAACTGTTCTCAGCCCTCTGTTTTGCTCCTGTCCCTTTCTTTTCAGTAACAGAATCACCTTAGGCCCTGCCAGGCTCCTGTTCATCACCTCTGAAGCAGTAAAATCACTGTTTAATGTATTTTTGAGAGAGCACTGGAGCTGACTAAAGGGGTCACATACACACAAATAGCAGACTGCATTAACCGAGCTTCAGTTGCAGTTCTGAAAGCAATGTGATTATAACAGCTTTAAAAGACAGGACAGTCTGTAATTAGCAGAGGGTTTTTCCTGGTAATTACATTAACCTTTAGTTGAATGTTACTCAACCCATCACAGTGTTATTTTTATGGTCCCCTACCAAAGTATGCCTCCGTAGGATTGTGAACCTGTCTCGGTCAATGGAAAATTCCACATCCTTGCATATATCCTACAAGGGCCTTGCTTTGGTCGAGTGCCACCCTGTGCTGTGTCTGTAAGGTTTTACAAACAATGACCTCGCTGGCTGGAGGGAATCCAACCCTGATAGTAGCATTTTCAGTCATTCTTTCCTTGTGCAATGAATGAAGAATGAAAAATGCGGCTATTCACGGAAGCAGCTTTGTCTGATAGTAATGACCTGGGTACTAATGTATCAGTTTGTCACACGATATGTTCTGTATATTGTTATTTCCCATAGTGTTTGCCTCTGTGTTTTCCAAGTACAGAACTGCATAAAGTGTTCAATAGAACTCTAGACCTTCAGAGAAAACAGGAGCCATGACTATAGCAGAAAACAACTAAGCTGGATAAATATGCAAACATTCCTCATAAAAATCCAATTAAGAGATTAGCTGCACAAATACACAAAAGTTCATGAGAGGTGGTCTGGCACTGCAGATTCTTCCTTTGCTCATTTAATCTGATTAAGTTCATTTCATATAACTAGTCTATGGTGCAGTAAAATACCACTGTAACTTAGCTTAGTCCAGGTACTAGTTAAAATTTCATGGGTGTACTTATGAAAACAAAATACTATCTCAGAACAAACTGAGTGATCAAAGTATGAGAAAAGTTATTTTTATTAAAAATAAAATTAGAAGATATAAACTTTTGTACAATTTTGTCTGATTTTCTTTCAGAATTAGTAAAATTAAAATCCTGATGCAGGTCTCTGAGTAAGAGAAAAGAATATCAACTGAAATAGTCCTGTAAGCTGCTGAGAGTAGAAGCAATGCTTGGTGATTTGGATCACCAAGATTTGGGGACATTCTCTGATTTATCTTGGTCTCAGTTACCTACCAGATAAATGGGCATATGTCGTCCTTTCCCCCAGCCTACTTTTGTGTTCAGACCAAAATGTTCTTGGGGTAACAGATTAGTTAGCTGTAGACCTCTGGGTTGGGTTCTTGGCAGAACTTCCATGTGCCAGCATAACCCTGTGATAGCTGTGTCAAAATAAAAAGAGTGATTCTCTGTAATGTTCATACCAGCATCATTCTGCCACTGTTTTATCTTTATTTTATAAATGCATAGGTTTTGTGCGTCTCCCATTCTAGATGTGTAATATGTTCCTTCTTCAAGCCCAGGTGACCCATTCCCAGCACCCAGAGTTGAATTTAGAGGTTCAAATGCTGACGGGGGATGGAAAGATGGGCAGTTGCACACCAAATTGGGGATTCCTCCAAAAACTAGGATACAGGGACTGTGCAAAGTGATGTACCTGGTCTTGTACCTACTTCATTTCTCAGCACAACCAAAGGACTTTTGTCACACAGCCACTTAGTTCATGAACAAAAACATCACTTTTATTAATGGATTCCAGAAGTGATAGTATTCCTTTTCTACTAACTTTTGTTTCTCTGCTGGTTCATTCTTAGGCATTCCATCTACTTTTTATTCAACTGAAGAGATACTTAAGTTTTATTTCCCTCTTTTATTTGTATTCTTTATCTATTTTTTAACCTGTAATTTGAATTCTTCCTGGATGCCTTCAAAATTAATTATAAATAATTCCTATTTTCTCCAATCAGTGCTTAGCATCTTTCAAAGTGACAGAAATATGGCAATCAAGGGAGTAGTATCTCTGTCTCCCATAGCATGGTAGGCTCAAGAAAACATGATAATTTATGAGAGGAAATTATGTCACCTAATAACAGACCCTGAAGTCATGTTTCTAAATTCATGTTTACTGGGGAGAATTGAGCACTTCTGGAGGATGACTCAACTCTGCTGTATTGAACATCATTGAACTCTTAGATGAATTGCATCCTAGAAATACTTATTCACTTTTTAATGACTATAAAAGATGTCTGGATAAGTAGCTTATAATCATCTTCATTGTGGACATCTAGAATTGACTAACATGAATCCCATGCTGAATATCCTGTCCCAGAAATTTCAGGAACCCACCTACCCCTGGAATGTAGGAAGACTAAAAATTCAATACAAAAATCTCAGGTTATTCAGCAGCTTTCCCAAATATTTTTCTTACTAACCAGCCACAAACTCTTCTGCTTCAAATTTCTGATGAGGTCAACACTTGAAAGCTGCAGTATGGCAGTTCTTCCTGCTGTGTAGTCAAACACCACGAGGTAGTAAGGACCTTGTACTGCTTTACTGTCTGAGACAAAAAAAAGGCTGTTGTGTGCTGTTATGACTAGATGGTAGAGGAGTAGAAAACTATGGGGGGTTCACATGCTGTGGTATACCTGGGTCATGGGATGACAGCTTCCATCTGGAGCACTTCTTATATCCTACCTTTCTGCAAACTGACTGTTTTCTCCACCAGCCTGTTTATGTAGAAGGGTGTTCTCTGAGTTTTAGTTCCAGAGGAAACCCCTTCCACAGGCAACAGAAGGAGATAGACTTCTACAGATACCAAGTCAGAATGTCTAAATAGCAATCTCTTGTGGGTCCCTAACTTGGTCTTTCCAGACTCTGGATGAAAGGTGAGGAGAGTACCTTCCTGAGGCTGAAAGTGGTTTCTCATCTCTGTGGAAAAAGGTCCTTGAAGAGGGAGTAGTCTCTGTTCAATTTATCAGCTCTGGTCTTCCAAACCAGAGCCCCAGAGCTCTGTAGCCTTCATCTCAGCTGTTGTTTAGGGCAAAAGAGCAACAGTGAGCTGTCATCAACAGCTGTGAGCAGAACTAGAATGAGCAGTAACTTGTCACCTAAATTTTCCATCACTGGAGAAATGGTCTTCATACGGTGAACTTCTTCTTACATTTGCAGAAATCTGAACCATTTTAGAAGGGTTCTGATGAATGTTGCATCTTTCCCACCACTGTATTTAATCAGATCATTTTTCAAAGTCAAAACAGCAAATCAGCTGAAGATTAGATCAGGTAGACAGGTAAAGTACTTTAATATCTCACAAATGCTTTCTCATAAGAAACAATTTGAATCCACAGCACTTAGATTAAAATCTGGAATTTCCAAAGCAGATACAAATTCATCTGTGGTGCTGCTAATTACCTATTTGTTATTCTTCCAGAATTTGGTTGAGAAGTTTATATCTTTATACGAAAATGGCAAATCTTCACTCAGAGCAACAACACAGAAAGCCATCTGAAGAGCAGATGTCTGTAGAGTTTTCATGAAATACTACAGGATATACACTGTTAGATCAACAGCAACTGCAAGGCTGGTGACATGGTGTTGTGATATCCCTCATTTCCCATCTCTACAAAAGTTTTATTGTGACTGTAAAGGGCATCAGACTTCATGGTTTATATATAACCATGCATAAATAACAGCACAGCTAGAAAAGGGCATCTGTGAGATAAATTTGGGCCTGACAGAGAAACAGGAAATAATTACAGATAGATCTGGCTGATAACAATAAATATTCACATAAGGTTCTAGAAGTAAGAAAATATGATGTTCTAACCCCTAACATTGTAAATGGAGTTCTAACAAAAATGCCTATTTCCATTTTGTTCTCAGTTTTTGTTTTTCTTTTAACTTCAAAATAGCATGGAAGGTACCCCAGAGCACCACAGTTTCACCTAGTTTTTCTACATATTAAAGAAACTTCTTAGTCAGTTTATCACTCAGGAAATTTACATCAAGATCATAAAATAAATGTCATTATTCCACTTGACAGTTACAGGCATACAAACTTCATTTCCAATGATATGTTTTACTGCTGGTCAAAAATATTAAAAACTTTTATCTGTAGGTCCTAGTTGTTAAAGCCATGTCAGGGAGCACTAAAATTTTATAGCCTTGTTTAAAATCCAGTATCACTACTGCCTCTGGTTAATTTTCAAAACTTAATCACCATCTGTTATGACTACAAAAGACAGAGTAAAAGTACATTTTTGAATTTTTCCAAACCTTTCAAGAGATTAGCATTAGGAGGTAAATTATCTTGTCTTGCCAGATTAATGAGCTTCACCGCTAAAATAGAAATTGATCATGGGAAGTCTTAGTACTTATGGAAAGAAACATTTATTTGATTGTCAGTAGATTTTTAAACACAGATATCCTCTTTAAGACATCACACAACCCTCATATACTTGCGATAGTTCTCCAACATTTAGTTTGGTGCTGTGTTGCCCATGTACAAACACACATGACTCTTTGAACAAGTTTACTCAGACAGCTCTTTGTCATATCCTTGTTCAGTTCCAAGGTCTCAGCCCTCAGCTTGGTCTTGCAGCACATTGCAGTTTCAGTGCCAAGGCTGCCTGACTGCCTTGGAGCACAGGTAAACCAAACCAGAACTGTCTGTGTCTGCTCACAGCAGTGTAGCCGTAGTCTCATCTGTAGCAGGGCTTCCAATGAGAATTTCACATGGAAAACACATGTATCAAAAACTATCTGTAAAAAGCAAAACTTGAGTGATTTCATTTTTTGCCCCCAGGATGGTTATAATTCATCACTATTGTATTGAATGCTTATTAAAAAATAAAGATTAACTTTTGGTGTGCCTAGTTAGGTATTTAATGTTAGTCTCTTCTTCAATGGCACAAATTTTTAGCAAAAGCAAGACTTACTACTGAAAACGCTAGTGAAAAAAGATTATTAATTTTTTAATATATATTTTTGAAGATTTTTTCACGGTTTTAAGAAAGAAAGAAAAGAGGTTTTTTTAACACAGTAAACTCATAACTATGATGATTTTCATAAAAGGAACAATGGAAACCAAGAAGTCATATAAAAAATGAGTAGGGATCATCTTCAAAGATCCTTAGACGCCACTGAATAAAAAATTAGTTAAAACAGTAATTTTCATGTCTCAGACTTATTTACTGCAAAGCCCTTGCTTGGAAACACCAAAGTTCTCACAGTTTTGTCCACTTTTGCTCCCAACCACATTTTTATGTGTGTGGTCATACTTGACACACCATGTGGGAGGTATTGCACAAGTCCTGATGGACAACAGAAGCAGGAAGAAGTCGTCGGGACCTCGGAGGCAGCAGAACAAGAAACGTGGCCATGGGAAGAATGGCTGTGTAGACTCCTAGTGTTGGAAACAGCACCAGCACAGCTGCCAAGTTGTAGGTGTCCACACAAGCACATGCTAAATGGAACCTTATCTCTCCATTGCACCACTAACAATTTTTTTCCCCTTTATCTGTATTTTTATCTCCACGCTAGGACTCATTCAGCTGATTTACAAAGAAAATCCTTGGATAAGATTCAGATTCAAGCTTCTCTTTCTTTTTTTTTCTCCCCAGACAAAGCCTTTTTATAAGTGTGCAGGCATTACACAAGCCTCCTTCTTTTTCTAAATTTTCACTGAAGTCAAATCTCTTTGTACTGTATAATTAGGCAGCATCTGCACTTCAGGGAGACTATGAGAGTGTAACTCCTTAGCACCCAAAAATGAGAACAGCATGCTACCATCATTCTTGGAGAATCAGACCACAGTTATACCCTAGGTCTTGAACGTATATGCCAGCTGAATTAGATAAATAGCTTTAAATAAATAAACAGTGTTGGCATATATCTGCTGAGTAAGTTGTACAGTCCAAAGTTAAAGAAGGTAAACAGAGATTGACGATTTCTAGTTTGGATAATCCAAAATTTGCATGCTTTAATTGCCCACCACTAAATGTATAGTGTGAAACTGAGTTCAGTCCATCATGTGTCATTGCATTCCTGGTTTGGGGGTTGGTACAGAATGAACTAGTAGCATCTGCATTGAATTTGATCTTGCTGCATTTTCTCATCCAAGATGGAACCTCTTCAAGATAGAACCTCTCAGAAACCTGAGGGTAAGAAGCGGTACAAAAAGGCATGAAGGCATCATTCTAACAGTAATGTCCCCCAGGAATAGGCCCTTTCTCTGACCATGCAGTCACCTACTGCATGTTATTACGACAGCAACAGAAAAGGAAAATATCAGAAGAGCCTCAAATCTACCTCTGTGTCCCTATTCTCATGTATGTACCACTAGCCTGATAATCAGTGTATCAGAGAATATATCAGCAAATAAAGTTTTTGAAGCATTACAGAGTGGGAAGGGGTGTGATTCAGGCAGAAAACCATATATGCTGCATCTTACCATCACATGAAAGACAGCAGTCTGCTGCTTTCTTTGTTTTATTGTATTAAACCAACAGGTTTTCTAATGGCTTTGCACAAATACAAACTAGGTTATTCACATGTTTCTGAGAATATTCTTGTTCTTTTCCAAGTCACTTGACAATTAAATGCCATAGGAATGTCTCAGAAGTATTGAAGTTCAAAAGCCATAGAAAGATTAGAAAAGGCAACAGTTCCTTAAACCAAGTTTTCAATTCCTGTGAATTCCTTTACTATAATTTCAGCAGTTTAAATTAAAAGATTCAAAATTGTTATTTTAAAAAACAATTTCTTTATTGTCAAAAGTACGTCATTCAGCTCCTCCAGCGAGGTGATATGTCTTCATGTATTTGTTAAATTAAAACTACAAGGAACAGCTATGTATACAGAAAATATCATCTTATCTTTGATAAAAGACAAGTTTCCCAGAAAATTATCCAGTCATGAAGGTAACAGTAAATGTGGAACTCCCCACTTCCTGTGGCAGGTCTATCCCAATAGTCATCAATAATATAAATATGTCTCTTTTAAAACCTGACTGGATAAAACCCTGAGGAACCTGGTCTGAGATCAGAGGTGATGCTGCTTTCAGTGGGAGATTGGACTGGTGAGAGCACCCTTCCATTCTGAGTTATCCTGTGATCTTCTGACACTGTAAACCCAACATTAATTTCCCTGTCTCCAGGTCACAGACACTGGTCTTAACTAGGCCTTTGTCGTCTACTAGGCTTACCTCTGCTGAATTATACCTCACTGGAGTGCTCACTCCTTGGCCACCAAGGATCTTCTCACTCCTGGTTCTGCAGCAGGAGACCTCCAGGTTCCCAAGTTGCCTGTTGGTGAACCTTGAAAGAGCTCTCACCTGCATCACAAAACAGACCAGAGCCATAGACCTTGCTCACTCCCTGTCAGGCAGACTAGCAAAAATACATTTCACTAAAAAAGCACACCACAATTTCCAGGCCACCCTATGCCCAACTGCAGCAATTAATTGCAAAAAATATTTGATGATATTGTTTAATTATTAAAGAAGATCAGATATCAAAGCTAATTCAAATACAGTATTAAGAATAAGGGGTTCTTCAAGACATGAGTGACAATCATGCCAATACATGATGTGCTTTCATATTAAAATAGAAATGGTGAATATGTTTTGAAATTGAGATGGTGGAGTTGTGTATCATGCGGAATGAAATTATATGTATTTCAGATCCTTTTGTTAAAAATTGGAACAGAATTCAAAATAAGGGATTTCTTTCAATTAAGAAGCTAGAAAAAATCATAGTAGAAAAAGTGGGAAAAGATATGAGAAAATTTAATATGTTCTCTTTCATCTGCAACAGATATTCTTTAATAGTTTGGAGACAGCAATTAGGCTAAGTACATTAAATCTAGTGTTTAATAAGATTTTTAAGAAGTTAGGAAGTCTGGAAAGAGATAAATAAGTCTAGACAAAATATCCCTGTTTAATGTGGTTATTCTTGCCACCTATTAAGGATGTGACTTGCAGTGACCAAGCTCTGTAATGATTTCAGCATGATACTGGGCATCATTTGAATGAAAGGACTCAGTTGTTTGAACTTTGGGCTGTATAATAGTCCCTTTCAGAGTGGAAGTGTGTTTAATGCATTGAAATTAGTTTGAAGAGAGAAATTGTCCCTGTTCTCATTTTTTTCCCATTTATTTTAGACCTGGAGATTCTTCGATAGTATTCAGGAAACCCCACTCAGAAAACGGGGAAAAAAATTTGATCACACTTGAAATACACACTGTAGTGAATGCATTGCACTATTTTGGTAACTACAACGCTAACATCTGCATTTCGTGCTGACAGTTTGGTAAAGCATTCCATGCAGCTATTGCAAGGCACAGATTTTCAGTGTGAAGTTTTACATTTCAATCATGGAGAAACAAGAAGTAGAGCTGCTATACATCACCAAGAATGAGATCAGTAGCGTCGCAGAAAGAGGAAGTTGATATATCTTGGCCAGAAGACATGGATCAAAATCTGATCAGGAAGAACTCTAGGTTAAGTAAATATGAATGAGAATTTATTCATCTACTCCTTCCCACTCCATTTCAGTGGTGTGATCCATCATCTCAAAAGAAGCACCATCATTATTCTGGAAGTCTTGTGACTCCTCCACGGGATTTTAGGCTCAAGATTACAGAAAACAACACAGTGTTTACCTGGTTAGATCTTCTAAAGAGCCATGAGTGTCCCATAGGTCAGAATGACAAATCTTCCTGTTCTTCACTTGTAGCTTTACCATATGAACGGAAAAAGATTTGAGGGGGAAGAGCTGGAATATAGCTATCGTATGGGGACAAGGTTCTGCTCTTAGTTTGTCATCATCTCTTTAAAAGCTTTGCAGGATACAGCAGAAAAACAGGATTTCCTATAGAAAATGCTGATTCAAACCAGACAGAAAATACACCCTTTTTTCTTACCATGAGTACTCTTGAATAGCTTTCTGCTTCATACAGTGCTACGATACCACACCACTGACACCACAACGCAAAAAGGAAAAGTTAACAGAAGAAAGCGTGTGGGCGTATCATCCAGACACCAAGCCCTACCACTCCAACTCCCCCAAAATCCCCAAACAACCTCAGTATCAATAGTTTGTCTCTAAATGGTAAACTTAAAAAATCACTATTAAAACCAGGAAAATAATCTTCAATTTGTAGTGAATCAAAGCATATTTCAACCATATGCTGATTCCTAATAAGTTGAACTTAAAAATAAAATATAAAATATATAATAAAATATAAACCACAAAAAGCTCATTAAAACAGGAACGAAAATGATATGTCTCATCTCTCCTCCTTTTGTATTTCTGATTGGCAGTTTAAGCATTTCTTCATTTTCTAGAACTAAATGCTACAGCATCTTGAATTTTTTTTTGCTGACTTTCTCCTGGGACATGAATAATGCTTTTTCATTGCCGGACTTGCTTATCAAAGAGTTTTCACTGTGACTGTTTAAAATATTACTTCTTCAGTCTATCTCATTAGTATTCTCCCCCGGTACTTGGCACTGGTGAGGCAGAACCTCAAATACTGTGCTCAGTTTTAGGTCCCTCACTACTGCAAGGACATTGAGGTGCTGGAGTGTGTCCACAGAAGGAAAATGGTGATGGGTTTGGAGTACAAGTCTGATGAGGGGATGCTAAGTGAACTGGGTTAAACAGTCTGGGACAAAAAGAGTCTCAGGGGAAACCTTACTGCTCTCTACAACTACCTGACAGGAGGCTCTAGCAAGGGGGGAGGCTGTCTGTCTGTCTCTTCTACCAAGTAATAAGTAATAGGCAAGAGGAAATGGTCTCAAGCTGCACCAGGGGAGGTTTAGATTGGGTGTTAGCAAAAATTTCTTCACCAAAACAGTTGTCAAACATTGGAATAGGCTGCCCAGGGAAGTGATAGAATCACCATCCCTGGAAGTATTTGAAAGGTACATATATGTGGCATTTCAGAACCTGATTTAGTGGTGGACATGCATTAACAGTTTGACTCAATGACCTTAAAAGTCTTTTCCATCCTAAACAATTCTGTGATTCTACTGTCAGGACAAGAGAAATGGCTTTCACAGCAATCTTAGCAAACAAAATAGAGAAGAATCTTACCTGGATCATATGGTGTCTCACCACTGAGTTGATGTCTTACAATTTTTGTAATGTGCATATTAACTGCTGATCTGGAACAGGTTCCCTTTTGTTCAGATGATTGCTTCATCTGAAAATCTGGACAAAGCTCCACAGTTACAGTCACAAAAACCACCAGAGATCTGAACCCCAATTTTGGCCTCCCCTGCCTCTCACCACTACCACAAAGGGACAAACTTCACAGGTTGCAGAGAAGCAAAATCTTGAGCTCAACAAAAATGCAGAAAGGCAGCATAATAATGTCCAGTTTCAGCATTAAATACAACACCATGCCATGAACAATGTTTTCCAGTTCAGGCTTCCAGGGTGCTGAGAAAGAATCCAGGAACTGAAAACTCACCTATAATGACCAAGACTTTGAGAGAAATTTTCCAAATGACAACTTTTGAAGTACTCTGGATGACATTAAGAGGTATTCACATTACTTAAAAGGTATGAAATATTTTCCCAAAAATCACAGCATTTTTTCTTTAACAAACATGGGGAAATCCTAGCTGTGCACGGTAAATGGGTAAAATACTTAGAGCTTGAAATCCAGCGTAGAGTTTGTGTGGGAAAAAAAGAATATTGCACTAATCAGATATAAAATCCACTGTTCAAGGGGTTGTGCCCCAATGTAAAAGGACTGGTTAACACTAATAATAAGACATTTAGGCTATGAGGAAGTTAAGACAGCAGAGATCACTGTTTCTATAACTTAAAACAGGGTAGCAGGGTAGCAACCCTGATGAACAAGCTTAGTTAGAATGTGGTTCAACACTTCCCAGTAACTCCAGGTGCTCTGGCATCGTGATATTCAGTGTAAGGGTCACACGCCTACTAAACTCTTATGTTGTACTCAGTCCTATGCTCCTCCAAACCGGCAACCAGTTAGAGGACAAGGCGGGGCCAAGAAGGTCTAAGATGGTCTCTTCTCATTGGTTCAGGGGTGCCTGAAGAAACATAGCAGTGCAGAAGCTCTCAGTGAGCAGCTGCAGCTATTTCCTCATCAAAATATTGTTTGATGATGATTCCAGTAAAACTAAGGATACAGCAAGTCAGGCCATTCAGGGTACAGGATATACCTATATGATCTTATACTTCATATCTTTGCTACAACCAGTGCAGGAACACCTTTCTTGCCCAACTGCATGAATTAAGTTCTACCTCCTTGTACTTAAGGTACATGAATACTCTGAAACCAGTGCTGCTTCTGAGTCATCTCACATGCCAGTTGGGTCAAATGAGAGTAGACAGGCAGAGATAGACCAACCCATTACTCAGATTTGAGGAATAACTGCATTAAAGTGACAGACGACATCCTCAACCCTAATGACTGTTATTTACTCTCCTCACTCTCACAAACCATGCAAGGAGGAATACAATCCAAGTGCTAATTTTCAACTCATGGGAATAACACTTTTTTGCAACATTCAGAATTAGGTTCTTTTCTACTTGTCTCTGACACACCAGTGCAAAAAATAGCTGTTTGGAAGGGAAGGAGAGGAAGAGCAGTTGATAATAATAGATGGAAAGGGTTGTTCTTCAAATTTGAATGGAAAAGCAAGTTTCATGGCTAAATTGCCTATACCTATTTATGCATAACTCAAAAATAATGAAAAGAGAAGGGATCTTTAATTATATTCTCTTTAGCAGTGTTGCTCTTGAAAACCCAGAAAAAAGACTTCTTGCTTTGTCCACTCTTACTCAGCCAAATACAGTTTCCTCCAACAGATTTATTTTATCCTTCCACACCTCCCATTTTCACAACTCAGAGCTTAAACTTTGAAACATTTATTCACACTGAATGACCTTAAGTAATCATACCTATTTCAAGTGAGCCTTCAAGAAGGAAGCTCTGTGTCAGCTAAGGTTTCTGAAACTGGCCATGCATGAAAAAATTTGTGTGAAACCAAGTCATTAGGCTGTATCTCATCATGTACTAACAAGACTGTCAATTCATTTCTGTTTTCACAGATGTTTTCCAGTTGTGTCATACCTACCCCTTAAACATTTTTTCAGAGCTCCAGCTCAAAATCAATTCCACAGATACAAAGCATGATGGCACTTATTTTCAGTGTGGATGTTGAAGATACTAAAGACTATGTCTGAAAAGCACAAAATTAGGGAAAACATATTATTTAAAATTGTTGGTCAAAATTAATTTAAAAATCAAGTTCTGAAACATAAGAAAGGGCCATATTCATTACCTAGAAAGGACCCTTGACATTTCAAATACAAGAAAGCAACTCTCTAGCAGGTGCACTGTAAACCTCTTCTTGGACTGAAAGAGATGATGGACTGAAAGTCCATTTTTGTCATGCAGGCTATATCTATACTTGGATATCGATACTTGGGGTAACTATAGGTTGAGCCAATGCTTACCCCAAGCCTATGGCCACAAGCCTTCTCTGTTTTAATCCCAGGATTTATGCCCAAACACACATGTATCTTAACCCTAAAATTTCTACTGGACTCCCAAGAAAAAAGTGCACTTCTACCACTCAATATTTTTAAGGGATATCTTGAATTCACTGATGGAGTACCTGATCTTAGCAGAGAAATTCATCCAAATTCTTTCATATTTTCCAGTTTCACTTTTCCAAACCATTATTAGAAAGAAAATTTATCATCATCTTTCACTTTTGCTGGTAAAAATAATTTTAAATATTTGGCCAAATTTTTGCAAAACGTCATTCCTTGTACTAAACTATTCTTGGGAGTGTTTTCTGTTTCCAGTTATAAAGCTTCTTCATTCCTTCTACACCTAATCAATTTCTCAAGATGTTTAGAGTATTTGTTCAGATAGGGAAATTTTGAAAGTGTTCAGTTTGTGCCAGTGGTTCTAAAAGTGCCCTATAATTTTAGTTCTGCATTACCTTTTTTTCTCTAAGTTGATCAGGGAAAAATCAAAATCAAGACAGTCTTCACAGCTGGTACCAAAAGGATTGTAAGAAGTGATAGCTGCTTCACCTCAGTGTTGCACTTTTGCCCTATCAAACTGTAGGAGTTGTGGGCAATAACCCAGGCTGGTGAACAATTTTGTTATCTCACAAAAGCAAAAAGCTGGAGAGTCATGGTATTACAGCACCATGATATTCATAAGTCTGTACTGATACTGTGAAATAAAATTTTCAGGAGCATGGTTCAACGTAAATAATTCTTTGGCAGAATATTCTGGCTGAATTTGTTTGGTGCACATCTATGCCAGCAGAGAGGAAGAAAACACTTCAATCTGTGGGTGAAATATTAGCTTAGAACAAACACGTACATGCTTTCAAAAATGGTATAAAAAATCTCTTATGCAACAGGTAAATCCTTAAAGTTTTACTGGGTTGTAGGACTAAAAGATCAGTTGACTGACTGCATATGGGTCAGAAGCTGTTTCCTTTGACCTGCCAGAATCTTTCCTGCTACCATGCTAAAGGAAACCTAGTATTTGTAATTTTAATGAATGAGGAAACTAAAATTATTGGATTATTTCTATGCTGAAGTGTTTCAAAGTTTGAGTTAATATGAAGTTAATGTCTATGTTAAGGAAAAAGAAAATATCCGTACTGTTCAAAAGTTATTTTTTGAGGAAGTTCTTCTGAAGTGGTTGAAGTGCATGCAGTCCTTTATAAAGCTTTACGTCAACATCTGATGGCCTTGAAACTCTTGCATTAACCATTTTTGCGTGCAGAATTTGAACAACATTTCCTACTCATTCCCTCTTTGATTAGGTTTCTTAACCTCTGTAGTCTCCTCTTTGTCTAACAAGGGCTTTGGAATAGGAACAACTATACTCCTTTACTCCCTGGCCTACCACATATAAAGTCATATAAGAAAATCTTAAAATTTAAAAATCCTGGGAACAAGGTTCTTCTCCATAATATTCTCCCATGTATTTCTTAATTTGCAAAATTCATTGTCTACTGTCAGTAGACGCAAAGACACAATTTTAAACTCAAGCTTGCTCACCCTTGGCTTTTCTCTGCTTCTTCGTCACTTTTGTCCCTGTAGTAGATTCCTAGGAAGAGCAAGTTGTGATTGACATTTTAATAGCTGTCTTTCATTATAGAATTTCACTGGGGACCCCAGAGAAATTATTGTTATTGGTACAAACTAATAAAGGCCAGAACATAAGCCACTAGCTTCAGCTGGGGAAACTGCAAAAATACAGCTTTCATTCTGACGTAACTGCTGATAAGAGATTAACTTTCCTGTAGGACTGCCTAGAAATAGGGTAAGACTTCCTCCTGTCAAATCCTTAAACTGAAGTGCAAAAACTCACATAGATAGTGACAGAACTCGTCTCCTAAGGCACATGGTACACATTAACAGCAACGAGGTTTTGCACAGCTAAGATAACAGAGAGGACCCTGCAGGCTGTCCTACTAAATTTTTAATACCTGTGGCGTAGATGATGCACCCACTCTTTAGGGGCCTATGACCTCCACAGTTTTTGTAATTTTATCTTCCTAATTTCAGATCATGTCCAACCCCAGATTTGGTAAACATTCATAAAAATGAATATAGAGGGCTAAATTAAAGCCTCCAGGATTTTCAGGATCCAAACTAGATCCTTGATCCCAAAAACCAATTTTTATCCTGCTTAAGAAGGCATCTGCCTTTTTGACATTAACCTTTTGTCTCCTTTACAGGAGATAAAGCTAAGCTTTCCTTAATTTTGCTGTATTTTTTCATGTCTTTGTTGTATGTTTTGTAATTAAACAAACAAATGGCAACAGCCACAGCATTTAAGAAATCTTTTCAGAACCTTGAAATTTCTGCAATGTATTGATTTTTATGAATGACCGTCCTCAAGACATCGTGCTCCAGATTTCTAAATACTCAGGTAATGAGAAAGATTGAACAAGGTGATTTTTTGGAAATATTTACTGCACTTTATAAGAATCTTGCAGAAGCAGTTCAGTGACACAGTTCTGTGAGTATTTCTTGTGATTACATTTCATTTTTCCCTGCCCACCATATTTTGTGTTTATTATAATTATTATTGACTATCTCTACCTAAAACGTAAGTATTATTGCTTAAAATTTATACACTAAGTATTGCACATCCCTTAAGTCATGCTGGAGGTGTTCTCAATGACTTTCTGAGCAATCATAAGGAAAATTTTACCATGTTGGTTTATGATGTGATCAACAGTGCATGGTTGTTTCAGGTATACAGCAGAACAAAAATCTTTAAAGAAAAGTAGAAAAAAGCTCTGTTCCCTTCTCCTCCACCACTTTCTTTACTTCCGTTGCTCTAAAAGGTAATGAAACTCCTCAAATATCAAGTCTCTAAAAGCTTCTTAACATATTCTACATTTTTTCTGAGTGATTAATTTCTTAAAGTGAGATAAGAGCACAGTGAAAATGTTGGCACTGTCCAAAATCATTAGTGTGGTGATTTGGCCTGGCCCAGCTACAAATAACATTTATGGGTAGAAGACAAGTGAGAAAGTGGAGGAGGCCACACTGAAGCTGCACCAGCAGCACCAGCAGCCCAGGCACTCTGGGAGGAGGGAGAGGGTGCAGAAGGTGAGGAAGAGCCCCCATGTTGAACCCACACAGCAGCAGAAGGCTGTGGGCAGCAGGAAGACTGGGGCCCTGCTATGCTGTGTGGGAATGCTGTGGCAGAAGACAGCAGGAGAAGCTGCGTCTCCCACAAGAGAACAAAGCATTTATGAATGTAAAGCTCAAACAGAAACTGAAACCACAGTTTGAGAAAGCTCCAAGATGAAAGAGCCGAACTTACCATTTGGAGAGAGACTAAATCCCAGCAATAAAATCCTCAGACTCTAAACAAACAATGTCTGGACTTCAAAAATGTCTTACTTGACATACAAGAGATAATAAAAATAGGCCCAAGGCTAAAGAAAAAAAACCTTAGTCTTAAAATCACAGTCCTCGAGAGCAGGTGTTCTTCAATAAACTTTGCAAGTCAAGACAAAGATATGTTGGAAGGTGATGCAAGAATTTGAATGAATTATCAGCTTTTAAGAGATTGCAGATAGCATTTCTCCATGCAGAGCATGGAAAGGAAGATGGAAACAATAGGAATGTTGAAATCTTCCTAAGATTGTAGCCCAACAAACAAGAGCTGAAAGCAGGAATAGCAGAAGAACTTGTCAATACAGTGAAAGCAAATGAACATGTGTTTATATAACATGTCTAAGGTAGCATAGCACAAGGACTAGTCATTTTAACAGTGAAAGAACATGAAACATTCAGATCTTGAGGAGTGTGGTTCAGTGGAATGCCACAGTAACAGCACACTGCAATTGTCTTAGAATGGATCTGAGTTCTTATTTTCACTGAAGGCAAGAGCTGGAGAAGAAGAAGAAGGGGCTATACAAACTAAGAAATAATTTATAATGTCTTGTAGAAGACAGCAAAACTCTTGCTAGAATAGATCTGGAAAAGGCTGTTTATGTCTCCAAGAACTTGTGCCTCACCCTGAAGCTACAAAACAAGCTGCAGAGATCCTTGCCTTGGGATATCACAGAGTGGAGAAAAAGATAAGGCAGACACACTGTCTTAGGTGAACAGACATCCAAAGACAGCCTTTTCTCTGAACAAATAAAGAAAATGAGGACCCTGAGTACTCTGCTTCATAGCTAAGGTAGCTGCCTTGGGTAGCCCAAAAATTTGAATACCTGCAGTATCTTCCCCCATCTTCCATGGACATCCAGGTTAATTAGATGGCATGGAAAAGGCAGCACCATCATAATTTTAAAAGAAAGCATATACAACTTTATGGAGCATTAAGCCCATTTTTAGTGATTTCTTCTGCTGCATTTTGAAAGCCACAGCAGGACTAAGCATGTCAAAAACAGAGGCAGAGGGGTGCCTGCTTTCTGACTCCTGACTGAACTGAGATTTGACTTAGATGTCAAATTGTTCAGACCATTCAGGAAAATGATTCAGAAATGCACAAAGGTATTATTCTAGGCTGTCCAGACAAAATTTAAGATAATCTTGGAAATTACTCACCTCGAGAAGTCAGGCAGCAACTGAGCATCATCATCACACATTTTGGACAAAACCACCTAAATTCTGCTTAGTCAATTACTGGAACTAGGCCTGATCAAATACACTAAAATAAAACATTTTCAGGTTCAACTACATAGAAATGCCAGGACAGATAATCATCATCCATGGGTTATTTACTCCTGATGCATCAACATGGGTCTAGCAGGTGAGTTGAGAAAGTCATAGATCATATTTGTTTTCATTCACCACTTCCCTTGGGAGACACTGTCTGCATCTCAAAAAGCAACGGCAGTCTGTGGAAATTCCTGAACCCTGTATCTATTTCCCTGATGTTAAGACCTGTGAGAAACCAAGCTCTGGAAGATGATGAGGAAAATATTGACTTTCCCAACTTCAATTTGATATGAGGTGAGAAGAGAGCTGGAAAGTGCACCCAGACCAAAGGTCTGCAAAGATCTCCCATACCCAGCTGTTTTTGACATAATCACTGTTTGTGTCTCAGACCATGGTCTGAGTTGGTTCAGCTCCAGGTGTTTCATGCAAACCACAAGATTTCTCTGTATTTATATTTTAAACAGCTCAATGTGCTAAAGTTTACATAGATGACATTTTGATCTGACTTTGTATTTATACAGCAAAAAGCATGACAGATGGCTCAGAACAACTTGGGAAAAAGCCCAGCCTGACGGGTTAATGCTAAATAAACATGGCAAGAAGTTAAGTTTAGACAAATGAAAGAGGGGAGGAAAAGTTCATACATGAAATTATACAAAGAGAGGTTACTTGTCTCAGGAGTGCTGGAAATAAAAGTTTTCCTTGGAATGGTAAATACTCCAGGAAAATGCATCTACTTAGGCTTCCTTGGTCAACAACCTGTAAACACTTCAGAACAAAAAAGGAACAGGGGATGAAAGTGATGGCCAAATACCTGAGACATTACAGACATTAGCAAGAGCTGAGCATCACTGCACTCACAGAGAAAAGAAGGGCCTGGTTGTGTATTTATTATGGGAAGCATAGTCACAAGACAGGTTCTGGATGAAAATAAGTCATAGAGCTTTTAGGCTGAAGCTGGCTCATATCCTGCTGGTCCAGAACTTGAGCACACTGCGTTGGCAGCATCCTGCAGTACAGCACTTGGACATTGAAGGAAATGGCAGCATTTCTTTTCAAGCAGAACAGACCTAAAGTATAGAACATTATGACATTGGTAAAATTGTGTCCTCATTTTAAACATGGACTGTAGATGTCACTGTGCCATAGGAAGACATGCATTAGCAGTAATTATCCAGTGCAGTAATATTAGGACAGCATTTTAAACAATCTATCCATCTGAATTTCCAGACGGGATTTTCCAGGCTACACTGGAGAAGGAGGTCTCTCTGTTCCTGCTGTGGAAAGCAGGCCACTGCCCAGCTGAGACTGCAGAGGCAGGGAAGCCAGCAGGGGGGCAAACCAGAGGGATGCTGACTTCAGACATGCTGTGGGGGCTGGGAGACCAGCCTCCCCTTTAGCAGCTGGTTAGGATACTGCTGTGTAATATCTGAAGCTCTCAAATAAGCCAGGTTACTGATGGGTACTTAATGAGCAGTTACACTGTAAACACTGTACTATTCTGTGTGCTTCAAAGAATTTAGTGTCCAAGCACTCTGATTTCTCCTGACTTGGACACCAAAAAGACCAGGAAATGAAAGATGCTTTTGAGATCTGGAGCACAGGCAGATTCAGGGAAAACCTTCTCTGCAGTCTGATTGATATGTGACTGCAGCACAAACAGATATTTTTCATCCATTTTGGTGCCAGTAGCAAGAACACTCCTAGCCAGTCTTGGGGTGTGGAAGTCCCGCAAGATATCCATTCTGGCCTGGATTTTGTAATCCAGGATTTAAGCTGCTTGTCAGCAGCAGCAAAATAAGAGGTGTCCCAGGTCTGTCTTCAGGCCCTGCAATCACAGCCCTTCCAAGGAGACAGTCCTGCTGACATATTAGTTGAGAACCGAAGATACTAAACAGCAGCATACTGTTCTTATTTAGGACATTGGACACAGAGAGGCCTGAACAGAAGGCAGAATGTTCAGCAGCATTCTTGCTACCAGTAGGGATTATCTATCTGTACCAAGGACTATTAATTTTATCACTCCGCACCACTGTCATCCCAAAATTCCCCATAACATTACTTTGACTTGCCTGAAATGCACTTCCCTGGCAATATTAGCATGTAGACAGAGTACTGCTGTTGGGCAGCTTATCCAACTAACAACTGGAAATTGTCCCAGTGGAAACCTCATGCAACAAGGCCGCCAAATATGCAACAAGAAATATGGTGCACTGTGGTCCAGGGTTACAAGCCAACATTCTGATTTGGGATGTCAGGGAGAGGGAACATAGAAGCTCTTCAAGCCAGCAACACTATGATCCTCATGTGATATAGCTCTAATGTTGCTAGCTGCTGTGGGACAGTTTGCAGTGTCTTAAAACCTGTACTCACCACTGACAAATGTCATTGCTATATTGTTGTCCTGGATAACCAAAAAAATATAGGAAAATATTTGAGAAAAGATAGGATGGAGCAATCTGTTAATGCTGAACCTGTTTGCCACTGGAAACTGGCTTAACTGTCTGATGAACTCTTGTTTTAAGAGCACAGTGTGATGAGACATGGACATTGTGAGTCCAGTTCTTTTCTTCTGTTAATTTAGACAAACATATCTTCATTTCCTTTTGCAGCAATGTAACAAGAAAATGAGACTTAGGGGCCAGAAACTCACTTGCCTTAAACAAGCACTCCTGATTTGTCAATCTTGACCCATATTGTCTTTGACCTACCTAACTCCTGATCATGCTGCCAGCCCAACAGCAGAAGCCCAAAACTCAGAAGAAAACACCACAACATAGGCTGACTAAACATGGTCTGTCAGCTTGCTGTTGCCCCTCAGCCTGGTTCAAACCAGCATTATACCTATGCCAGGGTACTGTGCCATTCCTATGGCTGCTGTTTAGATGTAGTGCTAGTGTAATCTCAAGGCATTATAACGATAAGATTAATGTCAACCTCCTTTTATGTTCATTGGAGTAGGAGTTAAATAGGGAGATATGTAGATATTTGTAGCACAGATTTTGTCCAGAATGTAAAGGGGTAAAAATAAGGCATTTCTATGGAAATTGAACCTTCACAAGATTTTTCAGACAATTCTACACATAGTTCTGCATCCCTTTATAATGACACTGCAGTGACTGTCAGTAATCTTGGATTGTTCATTAACCACACTTTTCTGTCCTGCTATTGACCTGCTGGATTATATCTGCAGCCATGCACATGTGGTCTCCAGAGGGGTCCCCTTGTGAGGAAAAAAAATCAGAGGAGTGCCTCCCATCCATCTTGATTGTAATTGTGAGCATCAGGCTGTGCAAAACCACACAGGCTAAATTTGATTCCACTGACTCATGGCTGCCTCTGGGAACTCTGAGCAAATGCAGCTGCTGAGCAGTCTTTTAAGCTGCTTAGTTGCAGGTTGACCATAATTGCTATCAGAGAGCCAAGGGATGCAGAGCTTTTATGAGGAGTTCATATGCAATATGTTTAGCCTAAGGGGGAGATTTCTACTCAGTGATTTTCTCTGCACATCTGCTCACTTACCTCCTTTTTTGCATACCTATTGCTATTACTAAGTACTATTTGTCCTGAAAACAAAGAAATTAGGGAATCTGAGCAATGCCACTGAACCAAATCACTCTTTGATGCTATGTCATTCAAGGGAGAAAGAGTATCAAAACTCTATTTGCCTCTTTGTTTGCTTGTTTGCTTAGTTGAACCTGTAAGAATCACAGGCAGAGCAATTGTTGACCCCAGATTCAGCAGGGCTTTGAAATCAGATTCAGCACTACACTGATAACTTTCTATATTAGTTAGGGCTATTGCTATTAGTTGAAGCCTCACGTGGTGTCAGACACTACTCCATCCTTCTTGAACAGAACACAGAATGACGGGGTCATACGTCTAGTGCAATATCTGTGTCTGTGCCATTGGTAAGACATATGCTATGAAACACCAATGTAGACCAAAACACATAGGCATGTCAAGAGGGTGGACCCCTGACAATGTCATTTATTCTTTCTCATATTACTACGGATGTCATTCGCTTCCTTTAATTTTTCTAAATCTTTATGAAACATGGTGGGTATGAAACATCAAAGAATCATAGAATCATTAAGGTTGTAAAAGACCTCCAAGATCATCGAGTCCAACCTTTGAGTGAGCACCTGTGTCTCAACTACACCATAGCACTAAGTGCCACACCCGGTTTCTTGAACTCTTACAGGGATGGTGACTCTACCACTTTCCTGGGCAGCCCATTCCAATGCTTAACCATCCTTTTAGTGAAAAAGTTATTCATGATGTCCAGCCTGAACCTTCCCTGCTGCAATTTGAGGCCATTTCCTCCTTGTTCTCTCACAAATTGCCTGGGAGAAGAGACCAACTCCCACCTTGCTGCAACCTCCTTTCAGGCAGTTGTAGAGAGTGATAAGATCTTGTCTGAGCCTCCTTTTCTCCAGGCTGGAAAACTCCAGCTCCCTCAGCCACTCCTCCTATGACTCGTTCTCTAAACACTTCACCACCTCTGTTGTCCTGCTCTGGACTCACTCCAGCACCTCAATGTCCTTCTTGTAGTGAGGGGCCCAGAACTGGACACAGCACTCGAAGTGCGGCCTCACCAGTGCCCCAGGAAAATCACTGCCCCAGTCCTGCTGGCCACAATATTTCTGATCCAAGTCATGATGCCATTGGCCTTGTTAGCCACCTGGGCGCACACAGGTTCACATTCAGCTGGCTCTTGACTAGTACTGACAGGACAGGCCCCTGTACTGAATGTGGGGGAACCCCACTAGTGACCACTCACCCACTGGATTTAACTCCATTCACCATCACTCTCTGGGTCCAGCCATCCAGTCAATTTTTAACCTAGCTAAGAGTACACCCATCCAAGTCATGGGCTGCCAGCTTCTCAAGGAGAATGCTGTGGGAGACAGTATCAAAAACATTACTGATGTTCAGGTAGATGACATCCACAGCCTTTCCTAGACAGGTCACTTGGTCATAAGAGGAGATCAGGTTGGTCAAGCAGGACCTGCCTTTCCTAAATCCATGCTGGCTGGGCCTGATCCCCTGTTTTTTCTATACATGCTGCATCATGGCACTGAAGATGATCTACTCCATAACCTTCCCCAGCAATGAGGTTGGGCTCAAAGGCCTGTAGTTCTCCCCAGCCTTCACAACTTGTTACCAATTGGAGATCCAGTGGAAAACCAGTGGATAATTCATCTAAGCAGAAATAATGTCCATCATCACTAGACCAAACAGGCATGACAACAGAGAGAGTGGATGGAGTGAGTGAACTATAGAACCATGAAAGATAGGCCTGGATTTGATCAGCCTGCTCCAGTGGAAGGTGTCCCTGCCCATGTCAGGGAGGTTGGAACTAGATGATCTTTCAGGTTTCTTCTAACCCAAACCATTCTACGATTCTATGAAACTATTCTATGTATGTCTAAATCAATGTACATTGATATTCTTTTCTGTTTATATTATGAATAACAACATAAATCTCTTAAAATAATTTCATATTTATCAGGAATAACTAGCAGAAATCTACTTCTATATCTATAAACGCTGATTAATTTCTCTGTGCATACATATACCTTCAAAACATCCTTCAACTTCTTTGAAGCAGCACATAAGCAGTAGAGTTGTTTACCAAAGTGTGTCACCTTCACCTTTGTCATACCTAAAAAATTTATCAGTGACAGAAGAGCCCATTGGCCTCCTAAAGCTGGGTCAGGAAGAGCTATTCTTCAGGACTTTGTCATTGCAGTCTTATTTTCCATGTAAGAACTTAGTACGGGTTTAGAGAAAATTAAGTCTGCTTCCCATTGTCTGCTACTAACCTGTGCAAGATATTTTCATATCCCAGCTATGCTTTTCCAGAGCAAGGTGATGTGGTATCTATAGCTCTACATAGCACAATAAGTCTCAGACACCACTTTTTGAAGGGTAGTGATCTCTCTTTTCTGGACAAATGAGAAAAAAACGTCAGTGACCAAACATTTGGATGGTACTAACTAAAGTCAGTTCCCAAAGACATCTCACTAAAATCCCTTTGAAAGTGTGACATGGACTAAGGTTTCTCTTCAGCAAATCCCGTTAGGCATACCCTGGAAGTATATACAGAATATCTCTGGCAATTATGTCTTCTATGACAAGATCTGCATTTGGAAAGAGTAAAGTTATTATGTGAGTAGAAGGTCAATACTTAAAATTCTACACTCAGAATGAGTCTTTATCTAGTCTGGTATCAAAGATGTCAGCTTAAGAGTGAATTAAAAGCAAAGCAATTACACACTGCTTCAGAATGCCTTCCATTCTAGTAGTTACAAGTTTAGGAACATGCTTAACTGGAGTTTACATTTGTACCAGGGTGTTTAAGAGGCACTGATGAGCCTTTTAGTAATGAATTTGTCATTATTAAGTAATTTTTAAGTATGGTTTCTGTAACTTCCTATTGGAATGAGTTCCACAGTTTAACTATGCTTTCCATATGTGAAATATATTCACCCATAACATTAATATAGAAACTTACCATCCACAGTAAAAAGAAAATAAAACATCTCTTTAAAAAAAGAAGCATAATCTTATGCTGCAATGAGATTGGTAATATTTTCCTCTTTTTTATGATGCAAATAACTCTCAGTGGTTTATAATGTCAAAAACTGGAAAATAATGCAATGACTGTATAATTTCTACTGGGTAGCTCTCTTTTATTTTTGATGCATCACATTGGCATATTTGTATTTTTCTAGTTGGAAAATAGCCATTACAAGAAGTGTCTGGATGGAAGAGGGGCTTGTAGCCACCTCACTGGCAGCTGTTGGCAGGCAATGGCCAAGCAGGTGAGAAACCTGCTCCAGAGGCAACAAAGATCCCGGAGGGGCATCACCCACTGCAGACCCAGCACCAAACTGAAGCTGCTGAATTGCTCCCACAAATGCAGCACCATGCAAACAGCACCTGACTTGTTTCCATATCTGGCTTGGATGTGGAAATAATTTGGTTGTTTTATGTGCAACAAACTCTAGTAAACGTCCTGCAGAAGCTCAGCTAAATCCCATTTCCCTGGCCTATGGACGTATCAGTGAACTTTCACCAGTTCCTTATCTTTCTGCTCCAAACGGCTGGCATGCATCACAGGAATGTTCTGGGCAGGGACAACTCAGCCCCTGGTTGTTTCAGCTCAGGAAGGGCATGATCCCACCCAGCTAATTCCCAGTGTCCAGGGGACCTGGGGCAGAAAGCCCTTACAGCCTATTGTATGGGGTGCTGCTGGGTAGTGTCCAACATACCCCATCTGGGCTGGATCCTTGAAAACACTCAAGTGTCTCCCCATTTACACACATGCTGGATTTAAGCATTTCCATTAAGCATGAGATTCCCATTCCCCACGCATTAATTGCTGGCTGGACATGCTCCTATCAGAAAAGTCATGCTCAAAGCTCTTGAAAAAAGCTAGAGACAGACATTTTAATTTTGGTGCTTAGGCCTTCTGCCACTGACTTCTGACATGGGCTTTGGCTTATTCTGTGGACCTCAAGTGAACCGTAAGGATCTGAAGGTAAATCTGTAAGAAAACCATGTTTCAGAAATGGGAAGGCTGCAAAATGGCCATTTCAGTCATTTTTTTGTGTTGTGTATGCAAGATTGTATTGTTTAATATATTTCTGAGTTGTGACAGTGCATTGGAAGACCTATAATATCCCTGGAATAAACAAAATGCCAGTTTATAGGACAAACTGATGGATCAGAAGAGCCAATTTTTAGTTCAGGCACTCACTTGAACACAGTCTAAAGAGCTCTGCATCTCAATCCAGACTGCAGACAGAACTTCTTCCAGTGTGCTGAGCCCTGCACTTTTCTGTTTTAGCAGTTTGTATAGTTTGTTGTTGCTCCAAATGTTTTTTGTTAAATATTGAGAATAATGAAACACAATTTTCTTCCCAATGGACCATGACACATAGTGGTTGAATCTGCTAAAAAGAATGTGTACACGCTGCCAGCAATCCAGATGAGGTCACACTGAGGTGACAGAAGTAGGAGTGAGTGTGCAAAATGCATACACAAAAAAAGCCATTAACAGTTTTGCTAATTAAATTATTGTGCTAATTAGAATGAGAAGTTAGCCAAGAAGAACTGATCAGAAGAACCAATAGTCAGTTGCCATTGTTATTTTCTAAAGTAGTTCTGTTAAACATTCACATGAAAAGAAAATGATTGTGACTTCAGTTCAGCAACTGTTCTTGCATGAGACCACAAACTTACTTAAAGAAAACAAGCTGATTTTTCTTTGGGATAGTCTAAAAGAGCCAAGTGCAATGAGGATCTTGGCATGTTCCTGTATGCATCAGTGTACATGCACCTCTCATTGTCCTGCTATTCACAGTCTCCACAGGTAGCACAGGGCTGTGCCATAGAAGCAATCACCTGGCACAGGTCTGGAACGTGGCTCAGCACTTCATTAGGGGACTCAGCAGAGCTAGGTATAAGGGTTTTGGTACTCAAACCAGCTCCTGTCAGCATCAGATAGTCTGGGAATATCCTGATGTAGTGTTTAATTGATAAAATCTTCAAAGCTGGCTCTTTACATAAGATGGATATTACCACTCTTTCAGGAGTAAGGCATAGAGACAAGGGAGGGGCTTTGGTTGAGAGTAAGCAGGTGGCTGAGATAAGTTCAGAACAGAGATTCTCTGAGGGAGTAGTGCCTCTTATCACTGTTTCAGAAATATTCAGCTCTGGGCATGACAGGTCAGGCTGTCCTTCTTCCCTCACCACTTTAGTCTAACATCACTAGTTGAGCCTATTATTAAAATTGCAATAACAAGTATTTAGGATTTTTGTTTTCTTTGTGTCTTTTGATAGGAGGAAAGATAATGAAAGTACCAGACACATTATTCAGCAGAGTGACTGCTACATCATAGAGACCCACATCAGGGTTTGTGAACTACAAAGGAAAGAAGTGAGTGCAGATCCACGTAGGCTGTGTTTCCTCAGAATTCTTCGTCACTATCCCAGACCATTACCATTTCACAGGACATAGCAATGCTGGTTGTCCTACAGGTCTACCCATCTGTACATAATAAAAGTTTATACTTTAAGCATTTCAGAACTGACCCAATGGTAACCACAAACCTATTTAATTTCTCTCACAAGAAGTGCCAGACAGCAAGCAGGAACCAAGAATACCTCAATAAAAAAACCAGAAGTCCGACTTATCACTTCTGACCAAATATAAGTTTTCTCTAGATGAGACAGAGTTTCCTCATGAGATCACTGGGAGCTTGTGCTAAGTCTAATAACAATAACATTTTTACAAAAGAGCATGAAGGACAGGTACACAACTAGCTGCCCAGTAAAATAATAGTATTTCTTTTTTTTTTGCTTTTTGGTGATAAATGACATCAAATCTCAAGGCTGGTTTTATCAATAAATTTTTCTTCTTTCTTCAGCGCAGTGATTTATTGCATCCTTTAACAACATGAGTCCCTTAGTCTAGGCTTATGTGCAGCATGTTTTAATTTTAATGCATTTTTGGGTAAATATATCTGGAATTTTTGATTCATATGGTATTAGAAGCACTTGAGAATGTTGTCTTTGTTTAGCTTGTAATGGCCATGTCCCAGTTTGAAGAATTAAGTCTACTAGATTTTGAAAAGTCCACAGAAATCCTGTTACCTTCACACAAATAATCAGAGTGTTCTTTACATCCCTGTGCATGGTAACAGAATTTTTGGTGTAATAGGTTCCTGGACAACAGATAAGTACAGATCACACTTATGTCTTTGTTCTGAACTCAGGTCACTAACACATTACTAGCACAACAATTTACAAATTGTGACTCAATTCTGTAAGAAGCTATGCTGAGAATAACAGAGTTTTAGCAGTAGATAACCAATTTACTTTTGGGTTTGTGTTAATTATGAAAGCTACAACTTATTTGGCACTCCAGGCTAAGGAGGCAAAGAGGTTACATGTTTTTTTTATCCAAATCAGAACTAAGAGATTTCCACTTAGCATAATTTACTTTTGGTATTTCAATGTGAAAATGAATCAGCCTTCATTTCCAATAGATTCGAATGAGTTTGGTTGCTCATTTCGTGCATGCCATGTATATTTGAGTCTGTCACAGCATAAATATAGGTGTTTAATATCCTTTTCTCATGTTTATAAGACTAATTCTATCTTTAGGCTGTAACATGGTCAACTGTATCTTAATTGGTCTTTTTGCTTCTATTAATTAATTAATTATGATTAAGTTTATAAAGAAATAATTTGTAATTGAATTGGCATAATAGAAACTGAGTGTTATAAAAAAATTGGCAAAGTGCCCATTTTAGACCATTAATTCTGCCAAGTGAGTTGATAATAAGATTGAACTGGATTTGAAAGATTAGAGAGACTTGGCTTAGAAGGACATGAAGGTTAGCTCCATACAGTTTTTTAGCTGCTTAAAGGGAGACAGTATTTGAATTTTTCTATACTTTTCTGATGAACTCTTTCCATAATCTTCTTCTGGGGGAAAACATGGTGCCAAAACTTAAAGAAAAAAAATTAATAAAAATAACTGAAAGTTTTTCTTTTTCTATTAGCTTTGGATGCTGAAATCGATCCACACACAGTCTCAAAGTTTATTAACACAGAAGCTTATGTGTCAGGGCCTGAGGGATAACTGATCAGGTGGCCCACATGTTGCAACAGCGTACTCAGCCTGCTCTATTTTAAATAGCTTGTCATTTTATATTGCAGAGGAACATGTCACAATTAAATCAAAGTGCAAGATGACTTGTGGATTCTTTCGCTGATTTTGCAGAAATTGTTTCTCCTTGTTTCAAGTACAAGAGAAACTGCACAAACTGTTGAAAATAGAAGTGACTGGCCACAGAAAGAAGTAGCTAGAAAAAGCAGACAAACACAACCCTGATGAAATCAGCAGCCTTCTCAGACCATCAGGTTTGTCTGTGTGATGGATGATCAAGCCGTGTTTGCAGCTTCTAGTGCCTATTTCAAATTGATCATTCATAAATCAAAAAGTCTTTGCAAATTCAAATGTGTCTGCAATTTTGTTAAGATAGATGAAAAAAACCCACTTTTTGTGTTTGTTTTCAGCAGCACTATTATAAGGCATTGCATGAACCCTATTAAAAATGTCTTACTATTATTCCATTATTGCATTTTTATATGCATACAGTGCACTTGTGGCACCCAGGTTAAACATTTCTATAATAAGCCCAAAGAAATGCATGAAAGCAAAAAACAAGAGCTATCAGTCCAGTACATGCAGAAATAGATCTGACATGGCACAGTCCTTTTAAGTCAAAGGTTTGGAGACAGAAACTGTGTAAAGACATTTAGTCATGGAATTTACTGTCCAGATATGAAGAGGTTGTCCAGAAAAGCTGCAGATATCCCATCCCTGGAGGTGTTCAAGGCCAGGCTGGGTGGAGCTCTGAGCAACCTGGTGTGGTGGAAAGTGTCCATGTCTATGGGAAGGGTGTTGGAACTACATGATTTTTAAGGTCACTTCCAACCCAAACCATTCACTGGTTCTATGATATTTCCTCAGGTGAGTATTTTGTTTGTCTCTTCTGACAATCTGAGCCAGTTTTAACAAGCCTGGAAATTCATGCTTGATTGTGGGCCTTCTGAGGGCAGGTAGCTGGAAGAAGACCTCCAACAGGGGTTGGATATTATTCCGTGAAAGATTCGTGTTCTCCACAGTGTGAAAAAAACCTGATGATTCCCCTTAATAAGCAAAATCCTGTTAGGATGACAAGCATTCATTGTGTCTTGAAACCAGGAGGAAGTTACTGTAATTGCTTCATAAGACTGTTATCTTGGGGATTAGGTTCTCTGGAAGAAACATCTCCTTCTACTGTGACTGGCAACTGAGTAAATCTGAATGTTTTCGGTAGAGAAGAAACATTAGAAGTTCTGGGAGCTGCTAGATATTGGTCTTTGCCCCCTTTCAGGTACTGCATATTTCTCCTTCCTGATTCCCCTGCCAGAAGGAAGAGCCAGGTGCATGCAGAAAGGAGAAGAAACATGAATTCTGGCAGTCAACAACCTGACATGTGAAGGTGTGGAAAGGAGCCCATGCAGCAGCTGTGTTTTCCCTCCAGGAGCCTTGGAGAGTCCTGGCCCTTTCTGCCAGCCCCGTGTCCTGGCACGACCTAAGCCAGGGCTTGCAGGCATCACACAGTCTGGATTCCATTGAGGAAAGCAAGACAAACTTAACACACAAGCTCCCATTTCCCTGTCCAGCTGACTGGAGGCAAAGCTAAGCAGAATGGAGGAAAAAAGTATCTGTATACCCTGATGTGAGCTGAAATGGAGGACATGAACCAGGCATTCATTTCTCACAGCTGCGGCAAAGGCGCTGTAGACTCCCAGAAGAGAGTAAAAGCATGGGCAACAGTGCAGTAACATCGTAAAACTCCCTTGCCATACCTGTCAGAGCCATCAATATTGTTTTATAACTAGTTTTCTTGTCTCCAGAAAACACATTCAGTAGCCAAGGGTTGTAGGTTATGTTCTAGTTCTGCCGTTGATCCCAGGTGTCACCTCTCCACAGCCTTCCTTGAGGTTTCCTTAGATGATGCATGTCTAATCTTCTGGATGGGACCCATCACTCAGCTATGACAGGGAAAAGGAGAGAACAAGGGATAAGAACAAAGCAAAAGGTCTCTGTTTTCTTTGGGCTTCTAGTGCAGAGAAGGTGCAAGGTGGATATATTTCACCACCTTGCTCTAATGTGTACTGAATTAAAAAGAAAGGCCACAAAAGGGTGACTTACAAATATAGCTTAACAGTCCACATTTAGGTCATGGAGACATTTTGCAATCTTAATAATTCTTAAAATAGGTTAATATATCTGCTATTCAAGATGGAGCACAGCTGTAGAAAAAAGTACAAAATATTTTATTCATAAGTCTAGGGAACTCAATCCTATTGACTGTGCTGACCTACTTTTCATGAATACCTGATCTCACACAGCTGTGCTGCTTGTCTCAAAACCAGTAGTACCACAGGTGAACCTGCCATTCCGTCCACTTCCAAGTAGTGAGATAAAACATGATTTTTAGCCCCGATGCTTTATTCTTTGTGTTTTATTTGAATTCATTGCAGTGATAGAATGATTTTGCTTTGTTTTTACTATCTGGTTTTGGTCAGACTTGCTGGCCTAGTACTTTCTGAATGTAAAAAAAAACAAAATACCTCAGCATGAAGCATTTAAATAATGTTGCTGTCTTTCCTGGAGCCTGGAATCGTACCTAGTGTAGCATCTCTACAAAAAAATATGCAAAATACATATGTTTGTTCACTGTGTTTTAAAACCATGTACTGTCAGAGATATACTCTTTCTGTGGTGGAATTCAATATCCTGAAGTGGAAGTTCCCTATCTATTAAGTCTTTTTAATATTAATTTGTGGATACTCAAATTACTGCCACTTATTTGAAACCTCTTACAGAATGGACTTTGCTATTCTACAGATCTTTGTGTAAAAAACAAAACTGAATTTGGCACTCCTCTCCATTTTTCTTTTCTGTCCTCTAAGTAATAGCTTTTTTCTATATTTTTATTCCTCATTGAAACATAGTGCTCTCCATTTTTTCTAATAAAGAGCAGCGTGCTACGTGTTACATGCACTAATGAATTGGCATTTATAAAACAGAATGTATACCGTAACTAAGACAACTGCTGTGAAAATGCCTGAGTTGCTGCACTCTCTAAATAGAGCACAATTATGGCATACGGTTGGAGTGCTTTTATCTGTACTGCCACTGCTGGAAATTTAACTGTGTATGTGACCTGAATATTTAGAGCTCAATGGAAAATTCCATAAATGTAGTGTAGCTTCAGAGCACCTAACAGCTGTTACAAATATTATACTCATTATACACCATTGCTAAATGATACATATGAAGCCCCTCTCCCATTCTGGGTGTATTCTATCACTTCTACTTCTGCAGTATTTTAACAGGCTCTTTGAAAAATGCAATGACTAGCTGCTGAGTAGCTTGCATAATAATTCTGGAAGCCTTTCCTGTCTGTATATTCATACTCCTTCCTGGCTGGGCACAGTTAATTTTCAGACCTGAAAATGCAGGAAGAAACTATATCATAGGTAGATCACATTTACTGTGTGCTTTTGTTTGCTTAGTTTGATATACATGCTAAAAGCCACTACTTAGCAGAGCAAACACTAGAAGAGAGGGAGCAGCTCTTCACAGTGTTAGAATGTTTCTTATTACAGTGGGACAGAGCAGAGGTGTTATATATCCATAGATGTTCCCTTTCACTCTTGGTTGCTACAGGAGTACACTGACACTGAAGAGAATCGTTGTAACAGGAACTGCAGAAACAACAAATGAGAGAGTTTATGAGAGCAAAACAGAGATTTTGTAAGGCATTATGTTTAAAATAACACAGCAGTTTAACTAAGATTACACAGACTGCAGACTGGCTTCCTAACTATTGATTTGTCCTGCCTCCTACTTATAGTTCAGTTCCTCCTGCTTTTATGTTGTTGCAACATATTAAAGACTCTGCTGCAGAGAGGAGCAAAGCGTTAAATGTGGCACACCCAACCTGCTGCTGTAGCACTGCACCAGCTGCATAGAGAGACAGGGCAGGTGAGGAAGTGTTAGTTGACATCCACCTAGGAGTTCGTGACTGCCAGACTCAGTCTCAGTAACACAGAGGTATTAAACTTTGTGTAGAAGTAACAGCAGTTTCCCCATCTAAAAGTGAGGTCAGTGTGGCAAAGTAATATCTACATGGGGAGGAGCCAGGAAGACTATAAATTCCAAGCCCTTGCCTACCACTGAGCAGGACCAACACTGTCCACTTCAGTCCTGACAGTACTTGTCTAGCTTGGTTTCATAGTCTTTCATAAGTGACACCACCTCTCAAGGCCACCTGTTCCAGCGCTTCTCTGTCCTTGCCCTTCTAAAGTGGGGGTTTTGTGCCAAATGCCTAATGTGAATCTTTATTGTAGCAGTACATACCCATTACTACTTGCCCTAAAGGAGCAGAAACAGAACAGTTCCCTTCCTCACTGTAACACTGCCTCTGCACATTGCTCCTCTCAGTAACCTCTTGTTAGTATTAGTAAGAATCATCTCCTTGATCCATGGAATGGCGAGAAGACTGCATGTGTGACTCTGTCAGTAAAAACAGGAGACCAGAGAAAGACAGAAGCACTCACCAGCCATCTAAATCAGGTTAATGGCAACCTGCCCGACATACTAGGGTATGTCAAAGGACAGCTAAAAATAATCCTTGCTCCACTGAGGATCTTGCAACATACCTACAAGGAAACAGTCCTTGAGTACTCCTCATCACTGGCAACATGATTGTAGGAGACCCTTCTTGTAGGAGACCCAGCCTTATGGGTGGATTAGTTCAGTTGGTCAGAGCACGGTGGTAATAATGCCAAGGTCATGGCCACAGGCCATTCACTAAGAGTTGGACTCGATGATCCTTGAGGGTTCCTTCCAACTCAGAATATTCTGTGATTCTGTCATTTATGCAGACGAGACTAGTTACAAGCACTGCAAGTCAACAATTTTAGGAATGTCTTTTTCAATCACATCCTGTTAAATTAATGAGATTTAAACCCAAACTAATGTTTAAAAGAGGTATTGAAAATTATTTTATTTATTGGTTCACAGCTTAGTACTGTGGCCACCTCATACTTCAATACAATTGCATCAGATAATTGCACTACTGAAACCTTCACTCTGTCTTCCCTGTCCCTGGCTTCTTTTGAATAATGCAGAGGCATCAGAGCAGGTTTATGTCATTGACTATCTCTCTTCTTGGAATACTTGACATCGTCTCCAGGTCTGCACCACATTCTCTAATGGATCACAAATGTCAAGTCCCATTTTGAGGGTCAGAGTCACAGCAAAGGTAGCAGCTAGAGAGCACTGTACTCCACAGCCATGTCAAAATAATGTAGTCACATCCAAGAACCCTGGGAGAACCAAATCCAGCCAAAGGTGAATTTGAAATTAAAAAAATTAGCTGGAAGAAAATATAATTTTTTTGAGTATTAAATGATAACAATATTTGAGGATATGACAGTAGATGTTTAACTAAAAAGATTTAGAAAAGAACAAATTACCATTTTTTAATACAACAAAGACACTCTAGCACAGGAGACACAAAATATCCCAGACCACTTAGGTATGATTTATAATGCCCTCATGTTGTCAGTAGTTTTCTCACTTCTATGAGGTGAATTACACAATGTCATTAAAAATAAAGCAACTCATGCAACTTTTCTAAGCTGCACATAATTAAAATGCAATGGAAATGCCTTAATGAAGGAACTTTCTTATCATCATTCTCCCTTCAGGGAAGAACAGTATGTTCATGTGCTAACAGACAGAAGCAAACCCCTCCCGTACACAGGGGTTGCTGCTGGTGGAGGTTGGACTGAGAGCAAGGCAAGGATCTGCTTCTTTCCCTTACTCACACTGTCACACTGCCCCTGAGATGACCTCAGGGCAAGGAGCCCAGGTGCACCATGGTCTTACATGCCCAGAGAAACCCTCAGTGGCATAAGCAAAGCTGGTAACTCCATTCTCCACATCACACTGGGTAGAAACCTCTAAAGGGGGCTCATGGGCAGATGGAAACATGGTCGCAGGGGTGTGGAGAGCCTGGGCCAGGGCCCAGCGGGGGCCTGGGAAGGAGGCATTGTGCCAGCCCCAGCTTTGGGTTAATGAAAGCATCAGTGACTTCTGAGAGACCCTTTGTACTCACTGGGATTGTAATTTAAAGGCCCAGATCTCTTCTAGTCCAAGACAATTAGTATCACCTGCCACCTATTTCTTTCTAATTGTAATTTCTGATGTAAAGCACCTCTCATAGGACTTTGGTGACTTCTCTAAATTTCCCTATTACTATTTTTACATAATAGTAACAATTTTGAGACTGTACTTATTATTTAATTCATGTGCAAAGCAAAAAATATTTTCATTTGCAGGCATGTTACTGTCTTTTTACCACACTAAGTTAATAGCCTCACTCTCTTGAGAAACTAATTACAAATCCTGGTCTTATAGTACAAAGCACATTAGAATAGCTTTCCTGGGATTAAAATTTTGGCTTTATCTTGAATTTGTGACCTGACATTTTTTTCAATGTTGTACCCTGCTGCTGTCCTTTCTCCTGAGGGAACCCTACTCACTTCATCCAGAGTCACTGGAAGTTATTGAAGTCTCATAGAGTCATGGAATGTTTTGGGTTGCAAGGGACCGTTGAATATCATCTCGTCCAAACCACTGTCATGGGCAGAGACACCTTCCACCAGACCAGGTTTCTGAAAACCCCATCCAACCTTGTCTTGAACACTTCCAGGGATGGGGCATCCACAGGATCTCTGGGCAACTGGTCTAGTGTTTCATCACCCTCATAGCAAAGAATTACTTCCTTAAATCTATTCTCTTTTATTTTAAAACAATTAATAGCATCAACACCAGAGACTTCGCAAACCTTCCCCTCAGCAATGACATCATCAGTTAGCATTACCCTTTGGGAAGCACTCTTTTGCCAATTCTCCCAGTTTAATTGCAAATCTCTGAAAAACTCAGATCCTGGGTTTCTGTGGCAGGGAATGAAGCATTTTATAAGAAAAAAAAAAAAAGTTTGGAAAAGGGAACTATAATGGACTGGAATACCACAACACAGATAACAGTTATTTAAATGTTATTTTAAAGCCCTTCTGATTTTAAAACTAACCTGATGATACTAATCACAGTGAACAATTCCTAAAACTGTGAATATTTGTGTACTTAATTCCAATGCCTTGTAAAGGGAATGCAATTGACAGCTACAGTGGCTGTATTTGGAGCAGTACATAGGGTTATTTTGTTTAAGTGAAGGATTTTCTTTCACTGGAGAGCAGAAACGTAAAGTGTTATTTTGTTGCAGTAATCTGATACATCTGGGATTTCCATCGAACTTCCCATCCTTATATTCGTCCTGATGTCTTTTATAATGAGAAAATCTCATTACAAGTCTCTAAAACTGTTTTGACCCCCACAATTGCTTTGGTTGAGGTTAGAAGGGAGGATGACTGGCAGGAGCAGGAAGAGTTAAGGCTCCCAGGCAACACAAAGCACATAAAGTACTGTTGATCCAGCCCAGCCCAGCAATGACCAATGGCCATGGCAGCCATATAACAACAAATATGAAAGCAGCTGGTGTCTCCCAGCAATTCTTTCTTGCAAGTCCCAGTGACACTGAGTGGTGACACCTGCCCAGGTGTCTTAGAGTGATAGTCATGCCTGTGGCCAGGCTGGAACTCCTTGAAATGGTGCTGCAGTCTCTGACCTCAGAGCAGGTAAGCAGAATGCAGACACAGGGTTTGTGCGCTGCTACCATAATCCCTTCCCCCTGCAGTAGCAGCTGGCTATACCAGCTGTGGATTAGGACCCTGGCGTTTTAGAGGGTCCTGTAGAAAGAGTAACAGAAAAGTGGTAACAGAAATTGTAACAGAAGAGGGATCCCTGCACTGACTTCCTGGCTAAATAGCCACTCCCTACACAGACAGCTTCCTTCCTTAGGCTACCTATCTCAAGCCCTTCCCCCAATTAGAAGCATTGTCAGTCATTTAAAAGGATAAAAATTCAGTGTCATCTTTGTTGTCTGGTCCTTATTTCATGTCTCAGAATTCCATATGGATAGTTATTGAGCCATAGGGGTTCTTCTGTATTTTTGGTTTCTATCTATGTTACCTTGTAAGAAATAAAACATGAAACTGAGTCAGCAAAAAGCACACAGGCAGCAATTCCTCATCCTGTGTTACATGCATATAGCAAGAATAAACAGCAGATGTCAGCACTAATCCAGAACTTGAAATCAAAGAATCACAGAATATGCATGGAATTTAATCAGACCCCACTTTACTGTCATCAAAATACATATGATTAGACTGTGAAGCAACTCATCAAAACTTCTGCTTGGAAACACAAATATATTTATATTTAAAGAACCTTAATAATTTTTGTGTATCACTTCTACATGAGTACTCTAAAGTACTCTAGCTACCAAGGGAGCATGTGTCTATGGATAGGTTTTTTGCTTCAACTGTGCACTAAAATACCACTGATTCCACACACCTCCCTAACAATGGAATTTCTTTTCTAAAGTGGCTTTAGAGGAAATGGTTTGGTACAGGGCAAACACAAAGGTTCAAGAGACATCTAAGGAGCAAGAAGTAGGCCTGAAGATGAAGGACAGAGAATCAGAAACCTCTTGGTGCAGTTGTCAGGTGGGGGCTGCAATTCAGCCTTGCTTTGGGGTAGAACAGAATGGTACAAGCGAGTGAAATGGGTGTAAGAACACAGCTTCTGTGGCCAGATGTAGAAGACTCCTTATCTGTGAAACAAGGCCTACAAACCACTGGTGATTTTCCTGGAAATAAAGCATAATTTAGCACTGCAAGTACACACAAACTGTGTGCACCTGCATTGCTGAACTACATGAAGATGTGGGAATAGGGGACCAGAATCCTCCCTGCCTAGTCACCACCACTTTGAGGTCAATGCATGATGGATTCCTTCTGGGGGGCATGCAGCATACACTAACACACTGCCTCCCAAACCCTGGAAACTCTTACACCTCTTGAAAAAGAAGAAAAAAGAACATTTAAAATGTGTTAGAGACTGCATGTGTATTTCCTGCCAGCATGAAGCACAGTGAATTCTTCAGGGTTTTGACCATAGTCACTAGAGATACAAGAACGTACGCAATACCTGTGATAGAGCCCAGGATTGCTCTTTCCAATGTCTGTGGTGGGATCTCTCAAATCCTGCAGCAATCTGATGTCTGCAGTAAATCATCCCTGATAAAGCTGCTCCTAACAGGAATCTTACAAAAATAGGAAAAAAGATTAGTCAAAAACACTACCAATTTTTATATCAATGCGTAGAAATACATGGGTTTATTCTGTTGTGGGTTTTTTCCTAGCCTTCTGAAGTGTGTACCATCAAAACCACAAAATGTCAGGCTTAACGGTTTTATTATCTACAACTATAGCTTGGTCTCCAAGTATCACATGTTCCTCGACTGACATTGAATAGAAGAGGATAAGAAATATACTTAGGATTAATTATAAAAGTAAAAATAGTTTGGCTATTTAAAATCATATTAGTTCTGGTTACAAAAGCAAATTGACAGCAGTTTACATTTTGAACTTCAAAAACTCAGTTCCTCCTGAGCCGAGAGCTGTCTCAGTCTGAACAAACTGGCAAGCCCATAGCTACCTTTATTTTTCAGCAACCACCACCACATTATATCCAACTGCCTTCCCTGTCATTCTTTGCTCCCTGAACTTCTTTGCTCTGTTTCTTTTTTATTTTTTTTTTTTTAAAGGAGAGTAGTCTGTTTTTATTAAGTAGTAAAACAATTTAGTTTGATTCATCTTCTCTGACCAGAAGAACATAAGAGGTCATCAATCTTAACTTCTCTGTCAGCATAGATATGTCAAATCAGAATTAAGTGGTGGAAAAATTGTTGAGGGAGAAAGTAGAAAAAACAAGATAAACAAAATGGAAGGCAGTTGTCAGAAGAGGGGAAAAGAAAAGAACTACTGCTGAGTGGCTATGCTGCCACTAGTTGATGCTCTGTCAGGCTAGAAGCTTCATTTTTCATGCAAAATCAGAGAAACTGTGATACCTGAGAAGGGCTGAAGACTTTTCATTAATTCAGAGAAAAAAACAGAAAATTAAATTAATTCTCCTCTGAATTAACAATGCTTTTATCTCCATTTCTATAATAACAAAGAAATTGTCCTTTGAAATTAGTTGCATCATCTTTTCTTTGCAGGATGCTCCAGTGGAGGATTACAGTCTTCTCCTGCCTTCACCTGTGAACTGTTCTCCTTAAGGTGTCTTCTCGCATCTTACGTGGTGACTGGCTCTTTTCCAAACCAAAGCACAGAAGACTGAATTTTCTACTAATTTCAGCACTCTCTTTATGCACAACAGATACTCTTATGCATTACCCTGAGGGAGAGTATGAGCTCTGTTACACTGTGAAGATGAAGAAATTCCGGCAGCTCCACAAGTTAAATCACATGCTTATCTACCATAAATGTCCCACATCTAGACTTCTGATACAAAAAGTTTTAACAAAAACTTCAGCTGTTCTGTATTAGCTCTCCAGCAATGACAGAATAAGAACTGGATTAAAGTTTGTTGGCTCAACGAGTAGTTAAAATTCTCTGCTCTTTGAATTCCCTGCCAGCCAGAAGCAACATTGAATAGCTGATGGGTGACCTTTACCTTACCTCAGTGGCAGACAAGGTTAGCTCCAAACACAACACAACAACCTGACCACACGTACACAAAAGTGAGCTTTATGTCACAAACTTTTGTAAATACTAGCAGGCAAGTGAAAAGAGGATTTCAGCCACTGAAGAATGTCTAGGAATCTGAGAGACCTTGAGGTCAACAATACAAAGGCATAGTATATAGAAGGTTCTGTCTCACAGCGTATCTTGATATTCAAAGACATTTCTTTTCCCCATCCATCAGTATCTTTTCTATCCCATTTGGACAAGGTTTCAGTCAGACCTTTCTTATCAGAAATGTACCTCATTCATGCACTGGGGGAACAAATAAACTGAATTATCTGTGATTTGAGAGGGAGGAGGGGAGCATTTAAAAAGTGGCAGAGTTGCTTATTATCTAAGTAGTGTTGTCTTTGTGTCCCAAGTAATTTTGGTCCCTCCGATCATTTTGCATGACACCAAGCAGCAGCAAGAAGCTAGACACTGCAGAGCAGTTCCTCCTGGTGACCCTTCCTCTGAATCCTCCCAGGCAGGAGAGGACAGATGTTTCTGGGCCACCAGTGCCCACAGAGACCTTCAGATGAAGAGATCCGGAAGTCTATCAGATGTTGCTGACAGTTTCCAGTGAATGAATATAAACTAACATAAATACGAAAAAAGACTTCATCCAGGTAGGATGGAACAAGAGAATCACATATTGTAGTGAATGCAAACTTTCCAATTCACTGCTTGCTTAGTGAAATTGTTCCGGGCTACTAAAAAGTAGTTATTGATATACAGAAGTGTGTTGGGTGCTAAAGGGAGCTTTCACAAAGCAGAGATTTTATGAAGGTAGAGCTGTAATTTGTGTGCAAACAAGTAAGACTGGTCAAATTTTTTCAAGCAGTTCTATAATCAAGGCCATTCATAAAATGTTGAGTGAATTGGAAGTAGGTGGTTCTCTCAGGAATGCTGTCATACACTTTCTTTAAAAGAGCTTCTGACCATTCAGTAGCTCCTTTGTGTGCCTTTATTCCTTATCTGTGATCCCATCTGTCACAGGACCTTCTAAGTCCTTAAATATTACCTCTTATGTGACCACTCCAGTATAAAGCAGATTAAATATTTATGTGTCGCCTAACTATATGCCAGTGGGCAGAGTGAATATGAGAATGCAGGCATGTGTGGTCACACAAAGCTATGACTTCGTACAGAAACAGATGCAATCTCCATCTGCTTGCAAGGATACCACAATTTCTTGCTTATCACTTTACAGGAGAAGTTTATCAGACAGGATTGTGTCAACCATCCTTTTTGGATAAGAACACAGACATTTTCAGATTTTCAGGACATTTGACTGGTTTTCATTATCACTAGTGGAACATATTCTAAAAGAGGATTCTTTAAGTAGCCCTCTCAGAAAAACAGAATTTAGCTCATTCATCTGTTCAGAGAGATAAAGTGCTAAAAAGCATTGTGTGTTCTATCTAGTAAAGACTTTTGTAATTTCACAATCTTTGTCATGGTATTATCACTTACACTTTGTTTTAATAATAGATTGCTGCAAAACCATGAGCAGTTCTTTAATATTTTGCTTTTTCCTTACTTGCTGCCCACTGATTCAAAGCCTTATTTAAAGAGAGATTGACTCTTTTCATTCCAGCTGACCATAGGGAAAAGTTCAGAATAGTATCTGAGAGCCTCATACACATTCAAGAATTCAGTTGAACATACTGGCTGTGAGAAGGCAGATATTATTGTCCCCATCTTTGTATTTGGAGAGTTAATGTGTTGAAGGACTGAAATCAGATTTACTCTAAATGCCTATTTAAGCAAATGAGGGTGTGAATGTTGCAGGCCCAGCTCTAAACAGTGATTTTGCAATAATTCCAAGTCAAACACTTGGGATACAGCCTCCCACAGGTCCCTCATTACCCTCTTATTCCTCTCCTCTTGAACTCATAAAAAAGCATCCTTTGCTTCAAGATCCTCCCTGCCTTCCACTCCTTTCGCTATGATTTATACCCAAACTTCAGAAGAGCCTTTGGGCAGCAGGGGACTGAGATTTGAACTGACCACAGCTCAATAGAGAGCTGGCTAAGTAGGCATCTGAACTTGAACGTCTCACTTGATATAAAGTCGTTATAGCAAAAAAACAACCACCACTTCCATCAATACTTGGACTTAGTTGAATCTGAAGGAAGCTTGGTTTTGTCAGGCAAAGTAAGTTCGAGAAGTTACTTCATGGAGGATCTCTTCATTTTTGTACCCTAAATGCTCTCAAAAAATGAGTAGGTGCTTTGCATGATCGATGATTTTAATATTTTGATGCTTGATTGATGATTTTAATACTTTGATGCTTCTAATTTTTACATCCCTTTTTATTTGTTTGTGGACATTCGGGTCAGGGTGGGAGTTGTATGCTTTTAAAAACTCTTTGAAAAGCAAGAATACTTGCCTAGAATTTCTTGGAAAGAACGCAGCTGTGCCATGTAGAAAGAAACAGCTTTGATGTATTTGAGGAAATGCTCCTGCTGAGTTGGCATTTTATAGTTTGTTTCTGTCCAAACCGAACTGCTCATGCTGATTCATTAGCAAAGGATCTGCTCTTTGCCAGATCACGCTTCTCTACGCCAATCTGCTTTTGCCAGGTACTAGCAGTTCCTCTACATGGCATGTGCATAGCCTCTCCAACATGGCCATGTATTAAAGCCAGTGGCAAAGGAATACCAGGATTGGTTTTGCCTTTAAAACAGGCTACTTAAATGTATGGAAACATTTGTTAGTGTTGTATCAAATTCCAAAGATTTTCAAGACCTGCAGATTGCATGACAAACATGTGCCAAAACCTTTTTTCGATTAAGCAATATAACCATGTCTATGCATGTATCAAACATGCAGAGTGTGTTTTGGTCAGATGCAAACCTGTCTTTGTGCTAAATGAACACTATTTCTAATGTGATTGTTTTGCAACATCTCTGACTGTCAACCTCCATCTTCTTTTTGTTCACCAGCAGCACCTGCCCACTTTTTACAAAAGCTTCTACTTCACTCAGGAGTTTCCACCTCTTACCACACCTTTGGGTGAAGGGAATGATGCCTATAGGGCCGTCATAACATGGGAGAGGTCTTCCTATTTTGTGAAATATTATCCTTTATTTTGGCTGAACCCTAAAAGGGAGAAACTGAATCTCCATCTAGCAACTCTATTTCTTAACTTCAAAATTTACATCAGGGTCCAAGTTTCCTACCATCTGCTCTTCTGGCTGCATATGATATTTCCTTTATCTAAAAAAATAGCTTATCTTCTGTCTTACCAATCCAATGTTTGTAGTATTTTTAAAAAATGGTTTGTAAACATGTCTAAAAAGAAAAGGGAACCTATTATCTCTGATAATATCACTGGTGTTACAGAAGTATTTCAAAATACCTTGGTCTTTAAAAGATGCATCTTGCAGAAATTACAGGCAAGAGTAGGATCACCAGCTGGAGTGATGAGAAACCTACAGAGACCCAAGACACACCCTCCCAGCAAGGCAGAGCCCAGAGCCATGCTGGGCAGCATGGATGGGGAGCTGCCTTCTGCAGCAAGGAGCTGCCTCCCCACTGCAGTAGCTGCTTCTGAATATGAACCTGTCCTCTATCTGGCTGTCTTTGAGGAGTTTAAACTAACACCTTTTATCTCACCATTGGAGTAGTATAACAACATTTTGGAGGAAAAACACTGAGTGCTGAATATTATCTGATAATTTAAACTCAGAAGTGTTGAAATGGTTTTGGTGTAAAAACATGGTAGGAACACTGGACATCCAGGTTGACTTACACTGTTTACACCAAACTCACTGCATTTTTAACATGGGTTACGCAGAAGGGTTTCGTTAAACAAACTGATTCCACTACATGTCTATTTTGCACCTCTGGAAGCATAACTGTTCCTGTGTGAGCAAGTATATGAGACTGCATATGAGAAGGCACAAAAGTCCATGTTCAGCATCTTCCTAGATCAAGGAAACAAGCCATTGTGGAATAAACCAGGCACATCTGAAATTAATTTTCTACCTGACCTCCCAAGATTAAAGAGCTTTTCTTGGTCTAGTGTTTGTTTGCAAAATTATGTTAAATTATCCTCTTAAATGTGTGCATGAGATAGATGCATGTTTCAGTATCTGGGTGATACAGAACTGCTTGACGTAGGGGCAAGGTGATATTTAGCTAAGCATTAGAGACATGTGAGGAGCTGGTGCCTGTCTCTAAACCTGTGATTTACTATAGCAAACAAGGGACCAAAAGGACACATGATTGTGTAGTTCAGCAGTTAATTATGACAGGAGCAGACTTTGAGTTCCTTTTCTAACTTCCAGCACCACTCCTGCATTTAACTACCATCAGTTAAAAAAAAAGAAAAAACAAATCATGGGAAAGAAAGCTTGAGTCAAGGTAGGTTCTCTGTTCTCCACAGCAGGGAAGTTCTACTGTGCATCCTTGCTCTCCACCCTGCTTTCTGGAAAGTCTATGAGTCTAACCAGCAATATGGCTCCACTCAAGAAGTCACAAGTCAGAGACCAAGAAAAGGAGAAGCTCTCAGTGTTCAGCCCATGGTACCTAAAAGCCAAATATGATGACACAGAGAGCTTCTACTCTTGATTTTGTCTGCAAACTTATGGATAGCCAAGGTTTTCCAAAAAATTGTCATTAACTTTAAACATCTCTAAATAGACTTCACAGAAAAAGCAGATATCTTTCAGGTTTAATCTAGGCCTAACTCCTTTCACCTCAGCATCTATGTAGAGAGACTACAGTATTTCAAAATTGTCTGTAAGTGGCAACACAATACTGTTCAAATTTTCAATTAGTTAACTAGTTACTTAACACACAGATAGACTCAAGATAATATCCTCCGCAATATTTACAAAGTCTTCTGGAGGCAGGCCTCAGCTTACTCTTCATGTATTTTGAACAAAATGAAATCTGTGTGGGTGCAATTCATGGTCAAGATAGACAATCTGTTAACTTGGACCACACAGCTCCTGCTGGATTCATGACATGAACAGAGCAAGGGGACAACTGCTTGAAAAAGACGATTTAGACATCCACTCATACATTGCTCTGACAGCAAAGTTATTGATTTTATAACATAGACATTTGAAAAATGTATCCTTTAAATAAACAAGGGACTAAACGTACTTACTGAATTGTTATCTTCTCCACTGCAAATTCTGCAAGTTTAAGAATATGTTTGAGACACCAAAGATTTAAGTAGCTAAAGAATGAGACACAGCTTCACCAAAAAGCAAGTCTGTTTTTGAGGAATACAAATAGAAATTTGAAATAGCTGTTATAATTTAAAAACAGATGGAACTTGAATCTTTAATAACATATTTTACACTTTCTACTTCATGACTCCAATGTGCTGCCAAATTGCATGAGTAGATGGCAGTCAAAGTAATAATGGGCATTTTCACTTGCTCTCTCCTCTCATACACATATCACACTACATACAGAGAGGGAGAGAAAGAGATGATTCATGAGAGTGGAATTTGAATGAAAGAATTTCTGGGCATTTGCTTTTCTATTTTACTCACTAAGGTCATCAATTCTTCTAAGAAACAAGTCAGCCCTGTTTTGTTCCCTGACACATCAAGAAACTTAGATTAATCTTGAATTGAGTAGAAATTAAGGATGAATGATGGAGCTAAACAGATGACTAAAATAATATTTGTCTTTTAAACACTAACTGATTACAAAGCAGGATTGAGATGTTAAGTAATTTCAAGTACTTAAATATAAGAAAATGCATAGCCCCTCAGCAGCAACACGTATTTCCATTTGCTAAAGCTCCTTCTTCCTCTATGTGTGGTCATCCTGATACTTACATACCTTACTTCAAGGCACAGTAGACTAAGGGATGAAAGAAAAGAAAACTACTGCTCATCCATGTATATGCTAATGAACATACGGGGAAATTTTAAAACAACGCACTTTACATTTCCTCAGAAAGAAAAGGTTTCCTTCAGCAGAAAAGGTTTCAAACGCTCAAAACTTTGTACTTAGTACTTTGAAACATGAAAGTATTCATCTATTATTCAGGTACCAAAATATGTAAATTTCTCTTTCATGTAATTTTGAAATAAATGGGTTTATAAGATGCACTAACAATTTACAGCAGTTAAGTCACAGCTATTCATTCCCTGAGGAATTGGTTTACCAGCTGTCATTCTTGATTTTCATGAGGCCTTGTATTTTTCTGGCACTTAAAAATATTGCGTCTTGAAATGCTGTCTCTGATACCTGATCTACTGTGAAATTGATAGCTTGCACTTTCTCACCCAGTTTTACTTCCTTCTGCAACAAGATCATGTGGCTGAAATTTAAGGTTCTCTAAAGGTCCCTTCCAACTCAAACCACTCTATGATTCTGCAATTCTGTGATTCTATGATTTATTCAAAGCAACAGCTATATGCAGATATTTTTGGACTCCTTTTATGTTAAAGAATAAAAAATAACTTATTTTTTAATTAAACTAAATGAATTGCTTTATCTGGAAACACTTTTTAAGTTTCATTGCTTTAATCAACATTAGAAATCTGTTTATACATAGTTGGAATCTCTTTGAAGTTATTTCAATTGATCTACTTTTCTGCAATTTTAAATGTCATCAAAATGCAGTTTTTCAAGTTATCACTGATAAAATCAGAAACCAATGGTGACCAAATAATTTTTAAACAAGAAACATAGTAAGTTATAGAAAACTCATAAACTGCAAATAAACTAATTTCACCAAATACATTGCAAACAAAAAGACATTTAAATAGCTCCACAAAGAAATCAATATACATTGAGTAAAATTTTACACATGCAGGTTTTAGATAATTTCCTTTTATTTTCCTTTGACAAAAGATTGTTTCTTACGTCAACTTCTAATATAATGCTTTACTATAACGGAAATTGTAGCTTCCTTGACATATCCTTAGTCTCTTTGATGTCAGCTTGTAATTTCCTTTACTTTTAGTGTATATACTTTATGCTACTCTGCTATATTTTCCAAGTTGACATTATTTTTAGTCCTGTGCCCACAGTCCAAGAAAGTGTTAATTATATATATGTTTACATGCTTTCCCAGATGTTTTTGAATGGTAAACTAAAATCTGAACTCCACATATAAATTGATTGCTTAATTTTTCTTTTCAAACTCAGTGTCTAAATCAGCTTTTTCAGCTTCAAAATCCAAAAGGTTTCTTTTATTTAATAATTATTAATAATTTTAATTTAACTATGTTTTAGGTATTTTATTTTCTTCCCACTCAGGATATCAATATTTCCACAGTGACAAGTAAAATATGTCATTTCATATTTCACAGTAAATAATGCCTGAATAAACATGGGCAAGGTAACAGTTGCTGCTTAATTTAACATATATGTCTCTGGATTTTAAAATTCACTATCAATCATTAATGGCAACAAAACTTATGATCCCTTTGGTCAACACCTATGAGTTAATGGCAGCCACAAGGTAGGGGAGGTATTCAAGTTCATGAGGTCATCTGCTTTTCTTCTGAATCTGGTTGCCTTTTGTTCTCTAGCAAGGTGTCGCTGCCGGGGCACTGCC
>VZTJ01002735.1:210364-222052 GCA_013397795.1 Orthonyx spaldingii | reverse complement strand
TTTTTTTTTTTTAAATGTTTATTTGTTTCAGCTGGCATTTGAAAGGCACTTGGCTCCTCGGGGTAATAATCATTTTACATATGCTTTATAGAGTGTGTTTATTACCAGACAATTGAGGAACAGATGTCTGCAGTCTCCAGGCTGCAGGGGGAGGAATGGGAAGGATGGGGATGGAGGGGATGGTGGTGCTGAGGCAAAGGCAGCTGAACAGTGCTGGATGCTGGGTATTGAGGCCGGGAGGGTTTCCATTTATTACCATCAGCCACACTTCATTAGGATCAAGCAGCAATTAAAAGGCTTGGAGGATGGAGGAGAAAGCCAAGTGCTCACTGAGTCGGAAGGAGGAGTCATTTTCCGACAGGAGGTGACCTTGGAAGGAGTGGGGAGGAGGAGTTATCCTGGCACCCTTTGGGTCTCCACAGGGATCTCCTCTCTGCCAGGTGGGGAGGACTGGGATGTGCCAGTGGTGTCCTGATCACTGCCTTGGATTTCAGAGTCTGGAGAGAAGGAGAAAAACAAAGAGTTGGTGGTTTGGGGCAGGAAAAAACCCCACAGGGATCAAGGAGAAGCAAAATTCCCAATTTGCCTCTGCTGATGTTGTCTGGGATGCAAAGACGAAAGTTTAATGCTCTGGGGTGTGTCCAGGCACTCCAAAGTTTCCTGCTTCTTGTTATTTGGGATTGATGGGAGCAGGGGGAAGAGAGCAGCAGTAATTTGACATTTTCATTTAAAATTCAGTGCTCCTGTTTATTTCTGCAGTCTCCATCACTGAAAGCAGTGGGCTTGATAGCAAATTGGGAATTAACTGTTTCCTCCAGGTTTTTTAACATAAATAAGAGAGGGATTGCTCTGTTGTTAAATAGAAAAATGCTGTAGGGACTAACTGGGGAGGGTGGTGATGGACTTTTGCTGCCTGTTGAGATCAGAATGTTCCTCTCCACTGGTGGCTCTGAGCTGCTGAGGGCCAAGTGTCAGATCCCAGGGATTCCCTGTCCTGGGAGGGAAGTGCACAAGGTGCAGGATGTGCAGAACCCAGGTGCACAAGTATGGCAGGGATGTTTTACGGGAATAATCCATATTGAATTCAGGGTATGTCGAGATAAAAGGTGCTGGATGTGGAATTTCAATCCTGTTTTTTTCAAGAATGTTGGGAGGGCACAGCAAAGTTGTCACGGGACATCAAAGTCCTTTGGTCTTTGAGCATCAGCTGCTGCTGGTGCTGAAACTGCATCACCAAATTGATCTAAAACTCAGTGTATGACTCAGAACCCCTGTGTATCTCACCAAAAACCCCTTCTAGTGTATCAGCACAGTTATAATAATAATCATCTCATTTTATTTTAAAAGATGCTGTAATATCTTGTGGTTGCCCACTATAAAATTAATATTTGATAATTCAGCGAGCGTGGTTTTTGGGAAGCCAAAGGGTGTGAAAACCAGATGAGTTTGTTACATTTAAACTATGCTAAATCACACCAAATAGGTTAAGAAAAATATGTGGCATTTTACAGTCTAAGGGTTATTTATTATTAGTGAAGTAGACAGAAAATGTCAAGTCCTCCTGTGGCACAAATAGTGCTAAATAATGAGAGCTGATGCCTTTAGCTTTTTGAATCAAACCTAAAATACTCGATTTCAGAGAAATCAATAAGGCTGACTCAAGCTGGGAGAGGGAACTTAGAATATTGACTGCTTGAAGTTTGTGTTTGAGTCTGAGTAATGTGCAGAGGATCAGGGGTTAAGTAAAAAAAAAAAATAAAAATCTGAGGTGCTGTGAAGTGCACAGGAAACATGATTTGGAAACTTTTAAAGGTAGTGACTCCTTGAAAACAGAACCCTCCAGATTTCATCAGGTCTTACATTCCGACAGATCCCCTTCAAAGGGTGGGGAAATACCACTCTGTTAATGGGATTCTTCCCTCTGCAGGGTAGGGAATCTCTTCCTGCTCTCTGGGGCAGGGAGACGGGGCCTCTCAGTGGTGACACAGAGGAGGCTCAGATCAGATCATGGAATCCCGGGATCCCTGAGGTTGGAAAAGCCCTCCAAGGTCATCAACTCCAAGCTGTGCCTGATCCCCACCTTGTCCCCAGCCCAGGGCTCTCAGTGCCACATCCAGGAATTCTTTGGACACCTCCAGGGGACTCCAAACCTCCCTGAGCAGCCCTTGCCAAGGCCTGACCACCCTTTCCATGGGGAAATTCCTGCTGATGTCCACCCTGCCCCTCCCCTGGCCCAGGCTGAGGCCGTTCCCTCTCCTCCTGTCCCTGTGCCCTGGGAGCAGAGCCCGACCCCCCCGGCTGCCCCCTCCTGTCAGGGACTTGTGCAGAGCCACAAGGTCCCCCCGGAGCCTCCTTTTCTCCAGGCTGAGCCCTTTCCCAGCTCCCTCAGCTGCTCCTGGGGCTCCAGAACTTTCCCTGGCCACGCTCCAGCCTCTCCATGTCCTTCTTGTCATGAGGGGCCCAGAACTGGACACAGCCCTCGAGGGACCTCAGCAGTGCCCAGCACAGAGAGGTCTCAGATCCTTATCATAGAAACATGGAATTATTCGGGTTGGAAAGGAGATCATTAAAGATCTCCCTTAAAGACCACTGAGTTCCAACCCCCCCAGCATGGGCAGGGAACCTGCCACTGGGAGAACCTTCCCCTGGATCCTCCCGGCTTTATTTTGGAAATGCCAGTCCTCCTCTCGGAGCGTGACAGGTGCTTGATGCAACTTCTCATCCACTCACTGCTTCCTTGGACTGACCTGGATGGGAATCTTAAGGGAGCAATTTGACACCCACCTACGGAATGTTCTTCCCTCCCTCCCTGCCCCCCGGGTTTAATGAGTATTTAGGAGGCTTTTAGCTGACGAGTCCCTCGCTGTTGGCGTTCAGGACTTTGTATCTGTCAACAGCAGGGATGGATGTTCCTCGCAGGCGTCTCCCAACCCTTTTTCCCCCTGACAAGCCCTCTCGAAGTCGGCGTTGCTGGATGATAAAGACACATCTCAGCAGAGCTCGTTGTTGTGACACCGCTAAGGAAAGGTTTCCTCCTGGCTGGGGGCCTCGCACAGGGAAGGGATGGGGAACAGCTTCACATTTTGTGCCTTTTTTTCCTTCCCCCCCCTCCCCCGATGCTTTATGAGAACTGACAGTCTTGCTGTGTGTGTCTGATTAAAGATGACAGTTTATAAAAACCTTAAGGTGAGGCTGTTCATTTTCCATGACAGAAAATAAAGCGATCCCCACCACCCCCCCACCGCCACCTCCCACACAAACAAAAACTCTCACACGCCAAAAAGGAAAAAAAAAAACCCTTTTAATATGTGAGGCATTGATTTTATATTGTCTGTCAGAGAATGTGCTTCAGCAGATCAGTCAAGTTTGGAGTTTTCAAACATGCTTCATCCAAAGGGAAAATCAACAGCCTGTCAGAAATTTCACATGTCTCCAGCTCCTCCTTCCCTTTGGATGAAATACAAGCTGAAGGAACAGAGAAATTTTGACATTTGCAAGAGCTTGGGCTGAATAGCTGAAAACAGTGTTAATGTAATTCCATGGTAATGAGGTACTTTGAACCAGTCTTGTGTTCATTGAGCCAACAGAGCAGAATTAGCTTGTTCCTTAATGGAATTACAGAATGGTTTGGGTTGGAAGGGACCTTAATGCCCATCCAGTTCCAATCCCATGGGCAGGGACACCTTCCACTACCCCAGGCTGCTCCCAGCCCCATCCAGCCTGGCCTGGGACACTTCCAGGGATCCAAGGGCAGCCACAGCTTCTCTGGGAAACCTTAAGTTTACTTCCAGCATTTCACTCGTGTTCTCATGGAGGAGGATTGAGCTTCCCCATATTGCTGAGCACTGTAATTTTTATTTTGTCAGAGGGACTGATGATGTCGTGCGAGTTTCCAGTGATTTATTTGTTCCTTGGGAACGGAATAGTTCAGTCAGGATCTAAAATGATGACTTCATCCAATCCCCTGAGCAGCTCAGGGTTGGCCACGTGGCCAGAGAAGTTCTGAGCAAAGCTGGCAGGGCAGAAAGGATCCATTATTCGGTTAAACCATCTCAGGTACAAAATTCAGGTCTCACTTAGAAACCTGAGTTCCAGGCTGAGATCCACATTTAAGAATCACTAAGGTTGGAAAAACCCTCTAAGACCATCAAGTCCAGCCATTAATCAGGACTGCAAGGCCACCATGCGTCCCCAAGTGCCACAATAATTGCCAATAATTACCAATAATTACTGTAAATCTCAATCACAGGGTGAGGTTCTGCCATGCAGGAGCCGATGCCTTCCAAGCAGCTCCTTTGGTATTGAGGAGTGAACTTCCAGGAGTAGCTAAAACTTGCTTTAATAGCCCCAGTTTTCATTTCAAATACAGGAAATATTACTCTGACACTGCTAAAAAAATCTGCAGAGCAACAGAAGAGCTCCCGTGGCAGAACCAGAAAAGCATCTTTCGTTTTTGTGGTGGAAGAAAAGGGAAAAAAAAAACCAAACTTGACAAATTCTAAATTTGTAACCTGCCTGTGGAAGCTGTTCAAAAAATACTTCACTGAGGGTTTTCCCTGAATGGGGGAAACCCAAGGATGAAAACACAGCATGGTTCAAGTCCAGGTTATGGTGTTATTACCTTAAAAATTTTTATGCAACGCCTGTGGTTGCTTTCATCAAGATTTATGAATTTTTGATTGAAGAGAGGAGAGCTGCTGCTTGATGAGAACAAAAAAAGGTGATTCCTGTGTTAAGGATTTGCTGTTAAAAGCAAAGATCCAAAGCCCACAGTGACGGTGCCTTTTGGACCCCACGTCCCCCACGGAGCCATCAGAGCAACAGGGATATGAATGGAAGGATTAATAATTTAATTTTTTTATCATTATTGTGTTTTACATCAATGTGGTGGTGTTTAGCTCAAGGGTTTTCTGGGAAAAGCCTTTGGGAGTGAGCTGGAATTCCCTTGGGGTTGGGCACCTCGTGTGGGAGCTCTCAGCTCTGTGTTTTACCTGGATTATTCTGGCAGGGTTTTTGCAGAGCTCTTTAAAACCTTTTGCACAGTTTAAAATGGTGTAATTTGGGCAAACTGGAGCTGTTCCCTCAGAGCATGGAGGTGAGTTTCTGTCTCCTCCAGGGATGCTAAAAGGGGGAAAAAAGGAGATTTTCCAAGTATTGCATTTTCATTTATGATAATCTGAACTGTTTATTTCAACTATTCCCCTCTTCTCAATTTCCTGAGCTGAGCTACAAATAATGGCTTTGAAGTTCCTCCACCACTAAGCTGCATTTTCCCATTCTGCTCAATTCCTGGATATTACGGAGCAGGACCCTCATTTATTCCTGTTTTATAGAGATCATTTGCTCCAGACACACCAGACGTGGCTGCACAAACACTTGCAGGGTTTTCATGGGCACGTGGCAAAAGGGAAGTCCTGGCAGAACCTTGGGAAAAACTTTTTAGGGATGTGAACCCATGGAAAACCAGGTTTTTCAATCACCAGGTCGTGACACAAGATAACTTTTTGGTGAAACATTCGTGAGGGATTTGACTTTAAATTCTGGTGACTTTTAGAGATCTGCAGAATAGGCATAAATACATTTGGCAGGCCAGAAGTTGGCCTTTAGTTTGGTTATTTTGGGTCCCAGAAATCTTGAATTTCAGACAGATCAGCAAGAATTGCACTTTGTGGAATGTCACTGATAAGCACTTCCATAGTCCCTTTCCTCTGGTAAATTCCAAACTTTTCAGAGACAAAATTCATTAACACCTAAGTGTGAAATTGCTCTGTGGGTGGAAATCCTGCTGCTGGAACTGCCAGGGATGAAGTTGTGGATGAAGCGTGGAGTTGAATGCTCCCAAATTCTGGGCAGATTTAGAACAAATGGAAAAAACTGAAAGTCATAAATTCCCACTGTTATTAACCAAACTCCATATTTCCCGTTTTATTGCGATTTTGTCTCTCCAAGTTGTATTTTTGCAAATGGATTTGCTCTGGAGGTGTGACAGGTCTGTGACAGCTCCAAGAGTCCTTCTGGAGCCTGAGAGGGACAACTCTGCTCCTGCTCTTGCTGGGGTGGTTTCATCAAATTTATTGGGGTGACAGAGAGGGCTGGAGCCCCTCTGCTCTGGAGCCAGGCTGGGAGAGCTGGGAATGTTCCCCTGGAGAGGAGAAGCTCCAGGGAGAGCTCAGAGCCCCTGGCAGGGCCCAAAGGGGCTCCAGGAGAGCTGGAGAGGGACTGGGGACAGGGGCTGCAGGGACAGCATCTCTTTTTCCCAAACTTTATTAAGGTTTATGAACCAATCCTTGCAATAATTCTTCAAAACTATGGAGTGGTGGTGCCTGGGATGCCAAATGATGTCAGATTGCTTTGTAGACAAGCACACTTTGCTTATTTAGGGCCTATTTTGGCTGATTTGTTGAAGGATAAAAAGGCTGGAGAGAAGGGTGTGTGCCAGCAGTGCTGTGCTGGAAAATGTGATGATGGTCAGGTTCTTTGTGGCTTCAATAGTTTTTGGTGACTTTATCTGTTCAGGAACAGTGGGAGAGTGAAAAGAAAAATTAAAGCTTTATAGACTTCGTAGGGTGAAATAATGCAGCTAAATAAGTGCAGATCCCTGAAAAATTTTCTGTTTCTTGGTTCTGGGATGCCCAAGTTCAATATTTTTTACCTGAGCCAGGGAACTCATTCAGGGGATACAAGACAGGATTGTTCCTTATACAGAGAAAAACTGGAGACCTTCTAGAAATAACATTAAACACAACAAAAAGGGGGGAATATTGGCAAGTGTCAGATTTGCTTCTTTTCTAGCAGCTCTCCAGAGCTCCTGGTGGATGTGGGAGGAGGCTGAGTGACAGCCTGGTCTGGTGGAAGGCCAGAAACTCAGAATTGCTGCAGAGAGTAGGGAAATTTATGTACTCTGAAGCTTTATAACCTTACAGGCAGGAAATAAAACCATCTTGGCAAAAGGTGGAGGCAAGTCTTGAGTCTGGGATAATTCCTCATTTTATTCCTTGGGGTTGTGCAGTTTGTCACTGCAAACCATGGCTGAGACAATCATTCCTCTTGATTCACCCGGGCTGAGGGATGGGAGGGAACATTGGCCTTGTGGCTCACTCTGACAGCCAGACTGGACCTGCATCACAGTCATTCACCTGAGCTGAGGGCAAACTGTGGATAAAAAAATGATTAAAGTTGAGTCATTGCAGGGAATCTCTCAGTTGTTGGTTGCTGTCTTCTCAAAACATTGGGATTTCGCTCACCTGCCTCTGCCTGGCTCCTAAAGTGTTCCTTCATCTCCTTCCCAGGCAGTTATTCCAAGTTCTTCATGGCACTGAGTGTTTGGAATAGAACAGAATCGTAAAATCATGGAAAGCTTTGGGTTGGAAGGACCTTGAAGTTCATCCAGTGCCACCCCTGCCATGGGAAGGGACACCTCCCACTGTCCCAGGGTGCTCCCAGCCCTGTCCAGCCTGGCCTTGGACACTGCCAGGGATGGAGCAGCCACAACCTCTCGTGTTTTCTGCTTCCAGGTCAATCTTTCCTCAAGAGGTGCCAAACTTTTCACTTTTATGATAGAAAAGTTCACCCAACCTCCCCTGAGCTGCCTTTTCACCCAAGTCCTCACTGCTCACCCCTGTGGGGTTCTTCCATTCCACCACACAAACCCCACTCTTCCCATTGTCTAATGGGACCGGCTCTGCCACCTGCATCCCTTGGGAGCCTCCTAGGGAAAATTTTTGGCTCCTCTCCCTTGTTAGAAAACCAAATAGAAGTTGTTAAGGATGGAGAGCTATTGTTGGAGTGAGCAGAATGGGTGTGCTTATTATCAGTTGTGGACACGCCCAGGTCAAGAGTGAAGTGGTTTTTTCTGTTTAGTTTGATGAAAGGCTGGAATGGGTTTAATTGCTGGTTGTCATTTGTAATGGAGTAGATGCAGGATTAGAATTATTCAGATAATTTGTTGTAATTACCCACCATCAGGCGCTTTACAATGTTCAAAATACAATTTTGGAAGTAATGTAGCTGAGTCCTTTGAATGGAAGGCAGCAGCTCTTGAGAGCACAATATCGTTTAGAGATGTCAATCAGCTCAGTGAGGTGAACACAACAAAGGTGCTGGGCTTTTCCATAAATTCTTGCAGTGCCCTAAACCTTCCCAAAATCTTGGCAGAACAAGCCACATGCCTGGAGTGCTGATAAATCAAAGCTTTTGCAGAGTTCCTCGGGGTTTGAAAAGCATTGTGTGCCTTGAATAAAGCGTTATCCAGAAAAACCTCCTCGTGGCAATCCCCCAGGGATCATTATTCATTCTGGCTCTGCTGTGGAAGGAGAGAAAATCTCTCTTGGGTGGTGTTGCCCCGAATTGTGCGTGAGAAGGGCTGGTGAGAAGCAGGGAACGGGGCACAGCTTTCGGGGAAGGCAGAGGTTTCGATTTGCATTGCCCTCCTCTCCACACCCAAATGAATCAACAGATGCAAATGAGGCAGGGGAGGCTGAAATCCCAAATTTGTATTCTCCTGGCTCCGGGCCTGAGCCTCGTCTGGCAAAGACAGGGAGAGGGAGCGAAAAAAACCCAGAGTCTCATGAGCAGAAGTGTGGGCTCCCGGTGACCTTTACCTCCTGTGATAATTTTGATGTAGAACAACCAAATTCCTGGAGATGTTTAATCAGCAAAGTTGAATTTTGATGAAAGCACATGTCACAGTGCCATTAGTGCTGCAAGAATTAATTCTGATTCGTAGCAATATTCTGGCTTCGTGAGGATTAACAGCAGTGAACTGTCACCTTTTCACATTCCTGCCAGCCCTGGTGTCCCAAAGATTCATTTAACATGGAAAAAATGTGAGCAGGCACCCAAAGGGGAGGGGGATTCTGTCCCTTTCAGGTGAGACTCCACCTGCAGAGCTGCCCCAGCCCTGGGGACAACAGCAGCAGGACCTGGAGCTGCTGGAGAGAGTCCAGAGGAATCCACGGAGCTGCTCCAGGGCTGGAGCCAGGCTGGGAGAGCTGGGAATGTTCCCCTGGAGAGGAGAAGCTCCAGGGAGAGCTCAGAGCCCCTTGCAGGGCCCAAAGGGGCTCCAGGAGAGCTGGAGAGGGACTGGGGCCAAGGGCTGCAGGGCCAGGAGCCAGGGAATGGCTTCCCAGTGGCAGAGGGCAGGGATGGATGGGAGATTGGGAAGGAATTGCTGGCTGGGAGGGTGGGGAGGGGCTGGGCTGGAATTGCCAGAGCAGCTGTGGCTGCCCCTGGATCCCTGGCAGTGCCCAAGGCCAGGCTGGACACTGGGGCTGGGAGCAGCCTGGGACAGTGGGAGGTGTCCCCGCCCATGACCTGGAAAGGTCCCTTCCACCCCAAACTATTCAATAATTCCATGATTTATGACTTTATGAATTCTATAATTCCACGACCCAGCACTGGGATGTGGAACTCCACACCCACTGAGATGTGGAATTTATTTGGGTAACAAAGCATCAAATGAAAGGTGGATTAAGACATCGTGTGTATATTCTGTATTTTTAGCGTAGATTCTGGATGAGGAGGTGTAAATGGATTAGATTTTTATTTGTCTCCAGGGAAGCACATGTCCATGTGGAGTCTCATGATGGGACTCATTGCAAATTCCCTAAAATCCTGACCCAGAATGTCCCTTGACCCATGCATTTAAAAAACACCAGTTCCTCTAATTTAATGTACTTTAGCAAAAAATAGAGTTGAAAAGCCCAGTGCTGTGACAACAGTGACATTTTTCTTCTGTCAAACAGAAGTTGAAATTAAATCTTTCTTAGAATTCTTTCCACTTCCCAAAGCTGAGGTAGATCCCATTGGAGAGTTGTCCTGCCTTCAGGTGTCCCATTGAATTTTAAAGGCACTTTAAGATATTTAAAAAAACCTTTTCATACAAATCCAGCTGGGATAACTGGGACTGACAGTGTATTTTTATGGAGTTTAATGGGCATAAATCTGTCTCTGGCTGGGATCAGCCTCAGGAATGACGAGGCCGGCTCAGGGACGTGATCCATGTCCGTGTCCCACGTCCCTCACGGGCACTTCCCAAGAGTTCCCTGTCCTTGCTGGCAACTCCCAGCAGCTCCACACGGGAAAAAAGTCAAATTGTCAAAAGTCATTAGTGGCTGTCACTTCATGGACCTTCACACTGGAGTTCCCCCTTTGGAATTTCGCTGGAGTGATTTTATTTTTCCTCTGTTTCAAATAAATAGGACAATGTTGGACAAAACTGCCGGAATTTAACCCATGCATGGCTTTTTGCTTATGGCTGCAAAACAATGGTGAATTCAGAAATTTGAGGCTCAGTTCTGTGCTCTGCCAGGAGTTTTTCTCCTTCTAATCATTCTTTTTGGACTCAAATTCCCCAATTCCTCTGCTCCAGGTCCATGTTGAGGCGATGCCACGATAAATCCCTGATCCCAACTCCTCCAGGACATCCCTGCTCCGAGAAACCACTGAAGCAGAAGTCTGAGAGGGAGACTCTTTAAATAAATCCCTTTTCTGTTCCTCTGACTATGAGAAGTGGATTTTGGGAGCCTTATTTACACTTCTTTTCTCCCAGATTCTCAGACCCAAAGTGGTGCTGCAGCCCAAGGCTGTTGAGGCTGTGCTTCGTGGGAAGTTATTTTTACAGATTAATTTTTCTGCACAAAGTCATCCCGAAATAGAAAGGTTTTGCTTTCGTTTGTATGCTTTGAATTCCCGAATTTTACAGCATATCTTGGTAATGCTTTGGTTTCCTAATTAAATACCCAATTATATTTAGCAGTTTTAGGGGTTTTGCTGCTTTCTGATGGCTTTTGCTGCGCCGATCTTTGCTGTTTGTGACATTTCAAACATATGTTTGAATTCCTCCATCTCCTGTGCCGTGTCGTTTCGTTGCTCTTTTTTTAGCACTGATATGGAACTTTTGCAAAATAATTACACAATAACAACTCCAGTGTTAATTTCTCTTTTTTTTTTTTTTTGGAAAGCCAAGGGAGATGTAGGTATTCCCTCAGGAAAATGGAATAGGGAATGTGGTGCTGCAGGTGGGCTGAGAACAAGGACCCAGCTGGTGCTGGGAGTAGCAGAGTAGCTGGGGAGGTGTAAAAAAGAGTTTTATGTGTATTTTTACAGCCATTTGTGTAAAATCCCCTTTTAGGAGCAAAATACGTTGAGGGGAGCAAAAGAAAAGCAAAACAAGAGCACAGAAGTCACCTTAAACCTGGCCTGGAGGTGCTTTTTACAGTAAATCTTTTGACATTTTTGATACCCGTGCCGTGACAAAGTTAGGGGGGAAAATTGCCACCTCGTGTGACGAGTGACCCCAGAGAGGGCAGCTGTGTCACAGGACATTAATGTTCATCCCCCCAGCACAGCCTGGCTTTTCCTTTGTTCTGCTCCATCCCCCGTGCCCAGAGGCTGCCAACGGGGACGGGAGGAGGGAAGTTCCAGGCTCCAGGGTTGTCTGTGTGCTGCAGCATCTGGAAAACACTGCTGGCCCAGCAGGGATCTGTGCCCGGAGCTTGGCAAGGGCTGGGTGACTCCGGTGTCACTTGGGGTTTAGCAGGGAGTGGTGGCTGATGCAGGGAGACGAAGCCTGGGTGCTTCAGGGGCGCTGGAATTGGGGTTGGCTCCTGCTGGAGAGCACCCAGGGCTGGGGATGTGGGGATGTGGGAATGTGGGGACGTGGGGATGTGGGGATTTGGAGATGTGGGG